>JAWNNJ010000578.1:0-186103 GCA_035045125.1 Hypselothyrea guttata
GTTTGCTGGATCGGCGAGAAATAGCTCTCTTAACTCGTTCAGCTCGTTTCTAGCTCCGACGAAATTTGTAGCGTTGTCTGTCCATATAGTGCCGGGTTTTCCTCGAATGCTGATGAATCTTTTTAGCGCAGCAATGAAAGCTATGGCCGACAAGTCTTCCACGAGCTCGAGATGAGTAGCTTTTGTGGCAAAGCAAACAAATATGGCGATATAGCACTTCGCTGGTGGCCGATTTCTGATCTCAGGCTTCGAGAAGAAAGGGCCGCAGAAGTCTATGCCTGTGGTTTCGAAAGTACGGCTTGGGCGCACACGATCAGCTGGCAAGGGTGCCATAATGTGCTCGAATACAATTGGCTTCATGCGGTAACATCTGATGCATTTGTTTATGGTTGCTGCAACTGTCTTTCGTCCTCCAATCGGCCAAAATCTTTGTCGTAATGCAGCTAGTAGACTCTGTGGGCCTGCGTGCAGAAATTTTGCATGAAAATGGGCGATGATTGCGCAAGTAACAGGATGATCTTTTGGCAGCAGTAGTGGATGTCTTGCTTCGTAGTCCAACAGCGAGTTTTGAAGCCGTCCGCCTACGCGTACTAATCCTGCGTCATCGAGAAATGCATTCAATGAGAAAAGCTTGCTTTTCGACGAAATTTGCCTATGTGCTTGTAGTGCCTTGTACTCCTCAGCGAAGCAAACGCGTTGAATTCCTTTGATGAGCAGATGTGTACCTTCCTTTATGTCCTTCACGCTGAGAGGTCCTTGAGGTGTCTGCGCCTTGGTCTTCAGGGAGATAAATCTGTAGATATATCCAAAAACTCTCTGCAGCCTTCCAAATGAGTTTTGAAATTTGCAGGTGTACGATATATCCCGATCCTGAGATATAATCAAGGTGCGATGACGACGTTCGGGTAACTCTAACAGGGAAGATGCTTGGGCTGGCCAACAAGATGCATCCGATCGCAGAAATGAAGGTCCTTTTTGCCAAAGCTCCGATTCTAGGAGTTCGAGTGGTGTGCATCCACGAGACAGTATGTCAGCAGGATTTAGCTGAGTTGGTACGTGGCGCCAGGTCATATCCTTAGTTCTCTCCTGAATCTGAGCGATTCTGTTGGATACAAAAATATTAAAATCAGATGGAGCTTGACGAATCCAAGAAAGTGTTATAGTTGAGTCGGACCAGCAATATATAGGGCAATTTAAAGATAGCGTTTGGGCAACATTGAAGACAAGATCTGAGAGTAGAAGTGCTGCACAAAGCTCTAGTTTTGGAATTGTTAGGGTCTTCAAAGGTGAGACTCTCGATTTTGAACATAGCAAGTGAGTTGAGATGATTCCATGTGTTGCCGATCGAACGTAGATACAAGCGCCATATGCGGCTAAGCTTGCATCGCAAAATGCGTGTAGTTCCAATGATGATTTGCTTTGCATGACGAAACGTGGAAATTTGAGATGACTGACTGCTGAGATCTGCTTAGTGTGCTCCAACCATAGTGTCTGCAACGATTGTGGTAGCGATTCGTCCCAATCAAGTTTGTCCTTCCAGAGCATCTGTAAGAATATTTTTAGCCTGATTACGATTGGGGCAATCAAACCAAGAGGGTCGTAAAACTTGGCAACAGCTGATAATATCGAGCGCTTTGTGGCTGCATTGTTTGCTAAGTTGCCAACGAAACTAAACAGCAGATTATCTGAGTTTGTATCCCAATATAAGCCAAGAGTTTTCAGTACATCAGTTCCATCATGAAATGTAAGCGTTTTCTCGCGATCAGTTTCTGGTTCGCCATCCAGGGCTGCTGCTTCGTTTGAACACCACTTGCGAATTGGAAAGTGTCCCTTTGCCAACAATGCCTTCACTTCCTGACGAATTTGCGTGACTTCTTCGATTGAGTCACCTCCAGATATCAGGTCGTCGACGTAAAAATCTCTGCGTACTATTTGTGCTCCAAGCGGGAACTCGGCCTCCTCGTCGTATGAGAGCTGCTGCATAGCACGAATTGCTAGAAATGCAGCAGGCTTGGTGCCATAAGTAACAGTGTCGAGAGCGTAGATTTGAATGTCGTCGCTAGGGTTGTTTCGCCATAAGATACATTGTAGGTATTTGTCGGGATGCGTGATGCGAACGCAGCGATACATCTTACAGATATCTCCACATAATGCTACTCTATAAAATCTGAAACGCAGAAGTGTGCTATAAATTTTGGGCTGAATTGAAGGGCCTGCAAAGAGTAGATCGTTTAGAGAGTATCCTGAAGTAGACTTGGCAGATCCATCGAAGACTACTCTCAATTTGGTAGTCGAGCTATCAAGTTTTTGCACGCAGTGGTGCGGCAAAAAGTATTGCGGAAATTGAGCCTGTTGACTAGCCAACGACATATGGCCTAAGTCCAAGTATTCCTTAATGAATGCAGCGTATTGAGACTTCAAATCTGGATTTTTCAAAAGCTTCATCTCCAGTGATTTAAAGCGTCGCAAAGCTCGACTATACGAGTCTCCGAGCATATCAAAGCTGGTTTTTGCAGGAAAGCGAACCGAATATTGACCAGAGTCGAGCCGGCAGTAGTTATCCAGAAACAGCTGTTCGCACAATGCATCCTCTTCTGTTGCGACTACTGGCGATCCACTGTAGCTATCAATTTCCCAAAAACGCTTTACAAGATCTGGTAGTGGGACATCTTCAGGATCGGCAGTTTGTGTTGATGAGACAGCCAGAGTAGAGTGTTTTGCGCCTGAGGTAGTTATTCCTCCAGAAGCAATCCATCCAAGTTTCGTTTTTTGTAGAATTGGCAGATGCTCAGCTAATCGCACTTGCCCAACGCAAAGCAGCTCGAAAAACAATCCTGCGCCTATAAGCAGGTCGATGCGTTGGCTTTTGTAGAAGAGTGGATCTGCGAGATATAGATTGTTGGGTAAGTTCCATCCTGAAGCATTGAGGTCGAAGTTTGGCTGATAGTCGGTGATTGTGGGCATAATTACAGCAGTAAACGAAGTGCTATAGCTTTGGTTTCGTGAGTGTGCAACGATCTCTACTGCCTTGTTGGATGTATGCGACGATTCGCATATCCCAGAAACTGCGACATTTGAGCGATGAGTTGAGAGCTGCAGCTGACTCACGAAGCGAGAAGTTACGAGATTGAGTTGTGAGCATGAATCAAGTAATGCTCTGCAAGCTATAAAACTGCCAGATCGATTTCTGACATATACTATTGCAGTAGCGAGCAGCACATAATCGGTGTGTTTATCTGTTGAGGCTATAGGTGGGAGAGAAGGTGAGCATGCTGATGATGCTAAGAGAGTTGTCGAGCTATGCGAGGTTGGTACTACAGTTGGCTGAGTGGGCGCAGAAGGATTTGCATCGATGTGAAGGAGCGAATTATGCTTTGAGCGGCAATGCTTGCAAACTCCAGACTTGCATTGTTGCATGCTGTGGCCTTTGCGTAGACAATTCAAGCATAAATGCAGGCGTTTTGCTTCCTTATAACGATCTGCTGGACTGAGTTGGAGAAATTGAGGGCATTTGGAGATATAATGGTCCTTAGAGTTACATAAAACGCAGAATGGGCCGTTTGAGGAAGTGAATAATATATTATGCGTAACTTTGTTCTTCGATTTTCCCACCTGATTGCTAGGTGTGTGGGTTACCGTAGCATTTATAATATTCTCCATCATTCTACATCTTTTGTCCAAGAACGCAGCCATATCCGTCCAATTCAGCAGCTTGCTTGTCTCCAGGCTTTCCTCCCATCTCTCTTGCGTCTGCTGATCCAGCTTTGATGTCACCAAATGTATAAGCATGCCATTCATTATTTCATCCTTCGTTGCCATTGAGTTGAGCGCTCGCAGATGCGAATTCATGCTGTCGCTCAGCTGGCGCAAGCTGCTAGCAGAACCTTTCTCCACACCTGATAGCCCAAAGATTGACCTTATGTGTGCCTGAAAATGCAAAAGTTTATTGTCAAATCTCGCGACTAATAACTCAATAGCTTTCGTATAGTTAGCTTCCGTTGGCTCTAGAGAGCGTATGGTGTCCAACGCAGCCCCTTCCAGACAGGATTGAAGATGCTGGAACTTCTCGATGTTGGTTAATTGATCACAATTGCCAACCACTGTGTTAAACATCGCGAAAAAGTCTGGCCAATCGATATAGGCACCATTAAAACGCGGTAGTCGGAACTCGGGTAACCGTGGGATGCGCTTAACAACTTTTTCCGAATGCATTTGATCGATATTGTTTATATGAAATGCAGTAGAGTGCGCGACCGATACTCCGCGTTGCTTTACGAGATTGCGATTGATTTTAGCCTTAAGCTCGTAATAGGCTTTAACAAATTCGGCGCGATCACTGCTCGATATTTCACTCATTTTAAGTTTTTCCACAGTCGTGCGAGCTCGGTCAAAGTCAGCGTACATTTGCTCGACATGGTCGAGGCGTACTTGCAAGTCTTGTTCATCAAGCTCAATTGATGCTTCTGATGAAAAATATTCGTTTAACGCGACTATTTGCCTAGCAGTTGCACTAGCTTTTGCCTTATAGAACTCCACAGCGTTTGTAGAAGTTAACTCTTTTTCGGCCATTATGTTCGATTACAGGGTATATGATAGTCACTAACACTGAGTTGACTGTATTCTGTGTTACCGCCAAAAAAGAAACGCAGAAGAATAATAACCCGTTGCTGCTATGCACTATATATCAGCCACTTCTTTGCACACGAAAGTGCAATGCGCCGATGCACCGTATATACGTACGAAATAGGCGGCAAACGAAATTCACCGTTATATGCTGTATATAAGCGAATGAGTTCAAAGCGGAATTGAACTGCGATGCTCTTTCACCGAATTGTGAAGAGATATGTGTGTAAAAAGCGAGTTATTACTCTGCCGAATTGCAGAGAATAGTTTTTATTGCAATAAATAATTACACAAACACTTTGCACTAGTATGTGCGCGAAACAATAGCGAAATGTCTAATCACGTCGGGGTCACCAAAATGTTTAGAGGAAGGGCATTATTTTATGCCACCTGTGTTTGTATTTGTGTATTTTAATTATTACAACGAATTTTGTGTGGTTTGTGTTTTAAATTTATTGATTTGCGAAAAAACGAAATGTGCGGTATGCCTTAGCGAAAACGACGATCAACAGATTGAATGCAGTTGAGTGCGTGTGTAGATAAAAGCAGATTAGTGATGGCAAGATAATATAATACAATGAGATAAGTTAGAAGTGATAGCAAACAATGTTTTATCGATAGTTTTTACGTTACGTTAGAGTTTAAATTAGTGCAAATATGAAATGAATGAATTTAAGTTTAATCAGTTAAAAATAATGTTAGTTCTGATCCCGACAAAATCCATTACTAATATTTTGTGCATAGACCCTTATTTTCTATGACATTCAACCAATTCACTCAACCAATTTCTCTAGAACTTCTTTCGGAATAATTTTCCACTCTTGTTCCACACGCCCCCAAAGATCGTCTAAATTAGATGGGGCTGATTCACAATTGCCCATAGGTTTTCAATTGGATTGAGGTCAGGACTTTGCGCTGGCCACTCCATCTGCTTAAAATTTTGGTCTCCTAGCCATCCTTTAACAATTTTTGCAGTTTTGCATTCGGTTAATTTTTATGTGCTCTCAAACATGAGAATGTTGATCGTGAAATCCCTTTTGCGCCCCATTGTATATACAAAACCTATTCCATGTAAACGAAAATGTAAGTCAAAATTTAAAGTAGATATTTGATGTGGATTATTATTTAAATCTTTCCTTTTTTTGTTCGCCAGCTTTAAAGTACTTAAATGATAAAACTTTTTTTTTTACTTTTTTTTTTAATTTTTACAATTGTAAAGCGACGTATAATTCGATAACTGAATGTGAGAAATTTGGGCTCGACGTCTAGCAATGGGAGATTTTTAAACTTGATAAAAGGATAAAAGTACTTATTTAAAGTATTAAAACAAACATATCAATGCAACCGATAAAAGAATTCAAGTTAAACAAATTATTATCCAAATATATACAGTTTTTCGATTTTGGTATGTGCTACAACTCGTACAACGATTAAGAGTTGTATTGTCAACCCTGCAGAGTAAAATTAATTGTTAATTTTATCAATTGTCTTGCCATTATTAGAATTTACTTGTACGAAAAGTTCGAGGTTTCCGCTGTATTGTTTGTTTGAACAAATTTTTTAGCCAAGAAATTGCTTTTTTAGACCCTTTACTTTAAAAAAGTAACAAGGGTCTATTAGTTTAGTGCAAAGAGGAAATGTGTGTAACACCCAGAAGGAGGCGTGGCAGACCCCACAAAGTATATATATTCTTGATCAGGACGACAAGTCGAGTCGATATAGCCATGTCCGTCTGTCCGTCTGTATGAACACCTAGATCTCAGCAACTATAAGAGCTAGAGACACCATATCGGGATTTAGATTCTCCTATTTCGCGAGCAGCACGAGTTGGATACCTCCCCCCCTTTCCCAGCAAACCGCAAAAAGCTACTGCAGCCACAGCTTTAAAGCTATTGAATTGTAATTTGGTACGTAACTAGCTATGGTATTCTCTATTGACCCTGTGAATTTCGTTTCGATCGGATAAGAAACAGCGAAAATATCGAACTGTCAATTCGCCGCACTTGGCAGAGGGGGGGTGGTGTGCCTTGCATACGCGGGTAGGTTAGTGTGCGTGCCTTTGACTGTGTTTGTAAATGCATAAAGTTAAAGTAAAGGGTCTCCTACTGTCGGTTACGTCCGACTGTAGCCTCCGTCCCACTGATCTGCCCCGTCCATATATTAATTTTTTCATTTCAAATAGATCATTTCATCCCTTGACTTTGAGAGCACATAAAAACACAGTGTTGATCAAAAATCTCGATTTATTTATGCATTCAATATACATTAAGTTTGCCCTTTGATATTATGTTATCAAGATTTAAATATGTCTGAATTTTTTCAAAGAAAAAGGGAAAGTGGCCCAATATTGAAATAATAATAAATCCTCACGCTTACCATATTATTATTACATATTAATATAATTGCTATCAAATAGTTTTGACATTAAAGGTACATATATGTAATATTGTTTATGAAATGTTTATTAATATAATGGATATGATGGTTCCAAGTCGCCGTCACAGACATTATACTTCTTGTTGTTGGTTTTTGTAATTATTTTGGCTGGCCACGTCGGATGACCTCTTAGTTTGGCGAACACCAAGTCCCCAACGCTGAAAGGTTTTCCACCGTTTTCTTTGCCCATCGTGCTGCCGTTTTTTCTCATACGAGCATAAGGTCATACGATCCGCAATTATAACAACAAGGCGTCTTCTTGTTGTTGTTATTGTTCTGCTTCTGTATATCAGCACTTGGTTGCTGTTGCTTTTTCGGAATGTTCTCAGTCACACATTCATAGTTTTCGTATCTGTACTTAAGCTCTGCATATGATGTATGTATGTAGATCCGTGCATTATATATATTTAGCTCGTCTTTAATGTACAAACCGTTTACAATGTAGCGTATTACAGACTTGACTTCAACTTCACCCAGCATCGCTATCTCCCGCATTTGCAAAACATACTCATGGAAACTCTCATTCTCGAATTTTTTCCTCTTTATAAATTTCTCATGAACTTCAGCACTTCCCAACTTACGCTTAAATTCTCGTAGTAGAGCTTCTTTTAGATCAAAATTTGAGCTTACTAATTCAGATTCCAAGAATAACTGGGCCGTCTTTGTCATTTTGGAACGCGCTTGTGCGTCTGTCATTCAATCCGTGAGCTTCTGCGTTAACCTCAAAATTGTAAATCCAGTTATCAATCGGCACCGACTCACCGTCAAAATCTGGTACAACTTTGGAAAAACTCTCATCGAAACAGCTGGCTTATTATGCACTATTTCATCAGCTTGTATCTTCAAACTCAGCAACTGAACCAATTGTTGAATGTTCGCTTGGTTTTCCATCACTTCATCATGTTGGCGTTTCCTCGAATTCTTGCACATCAAAGTTTTCAATTTGCCTTGCTTCAGAACGTTGCGATCGTGGCATCTTTACACACTGTTAACTGTTCTTTCGTTCAGTATGTATGTACGTATGTGCATACAATACACACGCACTTTTCTTGCGTCGCTATTGAATTTCACCACAACAGGCAATTTTTGATCAGCTTCGGAAATGTTCGGCGGTTGAGACCCAAATGTAATATTGTTTATGTAATGCTTATTAATATAATGGATGTGATGGGTATAATAATAATAATGATGAACAAAGTAATGATTTTAACAACTTTTAATCAAAATACGACGGACTTCTCTTTTAGCAACAACTTGACGACTTGACTGGAGGCATTTAACACCATCAAGGAGGATAGAGGGTACGAGGTCAGCACCAAGAATAGCATCTATCTGAGCGCTATGGGAAAACGAAGGATCTGCTAGTTGAAGAGTGGGCATATCTTTCAACAACGTTGGGGATATTGTGCCAGAGGGAAGATTTCCTGCCAATTTGGGTATGACGTAGGCTGAAGCTTGAATCTGCATTCGAGGACGGGTAGTTGAAACTATGCTGAAATGGCATATTTTCTGGGACTGGGCCGAAACGGTGTGGTTGAGACCTGAAACTTGCGCTTGCACAGTTTCATATGGCATTCTAATGCTATTAAAGAGGCGTTCAGATATGAACGTGGCTTCGGATCCCGAATCTATGAGGGCACGAGCAGGATATGTTGTCCCGTTGTGCTGTATATAAATGATGGCTGTGCCTAACAGCACACCTTGAATATTGGAAGCGAAATACGTCTGCACATTTGCCTGAGAAGTGGAGGGAGTGGACTGTATGGGGTTCTGATTCTGAGTAGAACTAGACGTTGAAGGAGTGTCACCACGATGTAACAGAGTGTTATGGCGACCTTTGCAGACATGACAATTGTGATTGCTGGTGCAATCTTTGAGTAGATGACCTCTTGCGAAACAATTTATGCACAATTTTTGCTGCTTTATATAATTAGATCTGTCGTTGACAGTTTTCTTAAGGAATTGTGGACATAATCGTATGGGATGGTTCTCTTTGGAACATAGCTTGCACGATTGAGGTTTAACGGAAACTTGCGTTTCAAAGGAATTAATTCTGTTAGAGGTTATGTCCTTTTTGACGAATTTTGGCTGTGAATGGGAACTTGGGTGAGGTCTAACATCCTCAATCGCTTCAAGGGTGCGGTGACGATCTTGCAGGAAGGCATCAAATTCAGACCACGTTGGAATCTCGGTCTTATTTACTAAAGACTGTTCCCAGAGAGAAAGAGACAATTTCGGTAACTTGGATGAGCAAAGGAATACAAGAAGACAATCCCAATTATCCAAGTTAATATTTGCCAACTGTAAGGCAGTGAGGCACCCTTGGACTGTGCTCTGAAGATGTTTGAGCGCATTGCCACACTCTTGGGAAACGGACGGAAGATTAAATAAGATTTTGAGTTGGCTATTAACTAATAATCTCTTATTTTCGAATCTGGCTGTTAATCGATCCCAGGCGGATTGAAACCCTTCATTGGTGAGAGGGGCCAGCGCAACTAAAGCCTTCGCTTCTCCACTAGTCTTCGCATTCAGGTGGAATAGTTTCTCAACAGGTGACAATCTGGAGTTGTTTATGTATATTGCGGTAAATAAATCCCTAAATGTGGGCCAACGCAAATAATCGCCACTGAAGATCTCAGTGTCGCATGGTGGGAGGCTGCAGCCTCTAGAAACGTTAGCGGAAGGAGTAGCTCGACTCGCTACAGTCGCTTATTTAGGTTTTTTTTTTTTTATTAATTTATTATATTTATTATTTGTTTTTAAAAATTAAACGAAAGTTATTTATTAAAAAAGTTTATGGAATAAAAGTAGATAATAGCAGTTACTTCCGTGACACTGATATATAATGTGTCATCACTGGTGTTCAGCAAAGTGTCATCACTATCGAAAAAATAAGTTCCATCCACTAAGTTTTGTGATTTGCTGTTTTATTTCGTTTAAATGTTTTTTAAATGTGTTTTACATGTACAAATATGTGTATAAGATATAAGTTTTATAATAAAGGAGTGTTGTAATATAAATAAAGTGTTTTATTTCGTATTGATGGAGTTTTGTGGGAATCTAAATGGATATATGTTTGAGCTGTTGGAGTAGCAGCTGTTTATGTTATGTGCATATATACAGCTATGGCCATAGAAATAGCACACTTGAAAATTGCAACTTTGTCCGATCATAACTCGCTTGTTATACATCCGATATGAATAATTTTGGTCTTAAATAATTAGTGCAATATTCTATATCATTCACAATATTTATTTTCACCGTTATCTTTTAGCGTTTTTGAGTTTTGCTAAATTTAAGTTCAAGAGAGCTCATATGGCTTGGCCACAGAAATAGCACACTTTGTAATTGAGGAAGCTGTTTCCAATTTTCGTAGCCTTTTTGCTTAAATATTAGTTAAATTACTTAAGTATAATTTAAAATTGATCAAATAAAGCCAAAATGGGTAGTGGGGGGCGTTGCCCGGTTGAGAAAATGAGGTTTAAGTAAAATATAAACAAATACAGGAAAAATCCTGCAAAAATTGCCCTTATACTGAAATTTTCTTAAAATTTGGTATCCAACTAACTTAATTTAGTTATAGCCACTAATATTTATTCATCTAAGCAAATAAAACAACAGCCAAAACAAAAAAAAACGGTCCCCAAAATCGATAGTCCAATAGCACGTATGAGCAACGCTGATCCTTTTGCCTCGTTCCGAAGGATATCGCAGGAATTTTAACAAAAATGTATTTCTAATATAATCAAAATACCTGTCCCAACAAGCATCAATACAGTTTTGGTCAATAGAAAAGTCAGCTTCTGAATCCGACACCTGGCAAAACAAAACATTGTACAGAAAAGAATTTTGCGGTGATATTCCTTGCATTTCGGTACAAAGCACCTGCTCAATGCAATGTTTTGTTTTGCCAGGTCTCGGAAACTTCGGACAATTTTTCTATTGACCAAAACTTTATTGGGGCTCATTAGGACAGGTATTCTGATTATGTTAGCATTAGCTTTTTGTTAAAGTTCCTGCGTTGTCCTTCGAAACGAGGCAAAAGGATCAGCGTCGCTCATACGTGCTATTGACCTATCGATTTTGGGGTGGGTTTTTTCTTAGATTTGGATGTTTTTTTATTTTTTTAAATTAATAAATATTAGTTGCTATTACTAAATTAAGTTAGTTGGATACCAAATTCTGGGAAAATTTCAGTATAACAGCAATTTTAAAACGATTTTGTCTGTATTTGCATATATTCTAAATAGGGCTCTTTTTCTCAACCGGGCAACGCCCCCCACTACCCATTTTGGCTTTATTTGATCAATTTTAAATTATACTTAAGTAATTTAACTAATATTTAAGCAAAAAGGCTACGAAAATTGGAAACAGCTTCCTCAATTACAAAGTGTGCTATTTCTGTGGCCAAGCCATATGAGCTCTCTTGAACTTAAATTTAGCAAAACTCAAAAACGCTAAAAGATAACGGTGAAAATAAATCTTGTGAATGATATAGAATATTGCACTAATTATTTAAGACCAAAATTATTCATATCGGATGTATAACAAGCGAGTTATGATCGGACAAAGTTGCAATTTTCAAGTGTGCTATTTCTATGGCCATAGCTGTATATGTATGTTAAGGGAAATGTTGGAGTGTGTGTGTGTACATAAATAAATTATTTTCAATTTAAATTTAATTTAAATACATAAATGGAAAAAAAGATGGAGCCGTTGCTATATGTTTATATTATATACATATATGTATATAATATGGAGTGCCCAATATGGCGGTTGCAGAAAAAATATGCAGAGTGCAATTAATTCGCAGAATAAAACAATATAGCAGCGGGGACAAAGTTGCTGATTGTTGTGCAGCCTACTTTGAATACTTAAAGGAAAGTTGAGACGTACTGGAGGTACTTATCTTGCTGTAGGAATGTGTTGCCAAAAAAATCCACCGTAGCGAGCTGGTAAAGGTTGGGGGTTGATTATATATCCGGCTCGAAGGACCAAATGTTGTAGCGGGCATTAAATACAACTCGCACCTTTGTAGTTGTACTATCGGGTTTGATTACCGCATGATGGGGCAGATAAAAGTTTAAAGAGTGACTATCGGGGACAACTTGGTGCATATGGCCTAAATCGAGGTACTCTTGAATAACAGCATCATATTCTGCTTTAAATTCTGGAGTTTTCCTTAAACGACTTTCGTTTTTGAGAAATTGTGCCATTGCTATTGATCTGGAGTGACCAAGGGAAATCTGATTAGGATTTCGAAATGGGAGAGACAAGTGACCGCACACACAGGAAATATACAGGCACTGTCGCTGGGTAGCAGGAGCTGCGTATGCCAGCAAAACTACCGGGGCAATAAAACAACAACGGCTGATTTAGACAAAGCCGCGTACACACGGCGTTTATTGTTTGTAAAAGTAAATCGCGCACCCAAAAAGAATCCCGTTGCCACATTAACAAGTCTCTTGCACAAAATTTACACGTCTAACTCACGCGTTGCCGAAAAAGTAATTGAAGTTGGCTGCGTTGCTGAAAAATTCGCGAAGTTGGCTTCGCTGCTGAACACCGAAATAACGGTGAAAAGGAGATCGGCAAATGTGGCGGCCGGACGATAACGCGTGTGTCCTATCGATCGCGGTGGTGGTCGGGCGATAACGAAGGATTGGTAAGCGATAGCTATCGTATCTGCCAACCGTTTTCGCTACAATATATATGCATGTGCCAAGGATTGAAACGAATTTGATAAAATAGGCTAAAAATAAAAAATATATGCTAAAAAACAAGCTATATATATATTAAAATGCACGAAAATTTACCAAATCATACGAATTTTAATTACTTTATACAATTAAACAGGTTCAAAAATTTATTTCCTATTGAGACAGATATTCTGGTAATATTAGTGCCAAGTGGTTGACTAATTTTCGTCATTATTCTTTGGTACGAGGAATTAGCCTATCAATTTTAGGATCCGTTTTTTTGTCTAAAGCTCATGTAATATTTTCTTAAATGAACAAATGTTAGTTGCTGTTACTAAATTATATTTGTTGGACACCAAATTCTTGGAAAATTTCATTATAACAGCAAGACTCTTTTTTGCAACTGGGCAATGCCGCAGCGCTCCGTCCACTACCCATTTTGGATTTATTAAATCAATTTTATAATATACTTAAATAATTTAACTATATTTAAGTCAAAAAGCCAATAAAATTGGAATCAGATGCCCCAATTAAAAAGTATGGCCAAGCCAAATGAGCTCTCTCGAAAAAAAATAAATAAAAAATTGTGAAATATAACGTAAAAGTAATATTTGTGAATGATATAGAATATAAGACTAATCATTTAAGACCAATATTGTCAATTTTAAGTGTGCTACTTCTATGGCCATGGCTGTATATAGTTTGTGGGGTCTGCCATGGCTCGTTCACCCTGTTACATACATTCTGAAAAGGCTATGTTAGATTTTACAATTATATTTGTTATACATTACATTACAATTGTTTACATTAACGCAAAATTCCAAAATGTTATACTCAAAATGCAATGTTAGCGCATGCACCTGCTCCTGCATTGCGCATCTCTGATCGAACATCGATCGAACATTGACACAACCTGTAGCACTATCAAACACAACATCATACTACTTTACTACTTTAGCAAACGCCAAAAATAAAAGAGCACAAATTTAAACTCGCACGCGTATAATTTAAATGAAAGTATTGTTTATAATAATCACGAAAGGTGATGTAAAACAACATCTCTTCGAAACAGGCTATGAACCCTGTTTTTCCCATTTTTCAATGGGTACAGGGTATAAAAATATGCTAGAATATTTTAAAAAATATGCTAGATTTATGGCTATAGGCTATTTACAAATTTTATAGGCTATTTCAGTTTAAAAAATGCTAGATCTAGCCTGAAATAGGCTAAACTGGCAACACTGCCTACATCACATGATGCCACAGGCCTGGGTGACCGTCGTCAAGTTCTCCCAAAAGGAATCCGAATATTTGAAATTTCACTATGTGCCGCCCAAGATTGGCAAATAGACCTGAACAGAACAGCATTTGAATGTACATGAAGACATCTCAGTTGGTTATTCCAGAGAATTTAAACTGCGATACAGATTTTGATTTTTTTATTTCATTTTTGGTTTTCCTTTGTTTTTGCAGTTTTTTTCTTTTTGTTTAACTCTATAACTTAAGTTACCTTACCATTAAAAATACACACAAAAATACAGAGAAAATGTTTAAATTTGTAAAAAATATTACATTTATTTTGTTTTTTATTTTCAGTTTATTCCTTTTTGTTTAATTCGACTTAAAAACAAGTTAAGTTCGCCACGGTGAAGGGCGACAATAACTATACCCATATACTTTAAACATTCATTATGTAAAACCAAGTTTCTCGGAACTCATATGGATCAAAAAGATACTTAGCTGCATCGTCAAGATAGCTGCCTGATATTTTCATTTTTCTGCATTATGCTCACTTTAGTATGAAAATAATTACGTTTGGTGCACCCAACTTAGCAGCCTTTTGCACTTAAGCGCCTCATATCGGCAGAATTTTTTATGGATTTCTATGAAAATCATGTAAGTTAGCTGCGCCATCTATTGAGAACGAGCAAATTTTCTTAAATAATTTGTATGCAGTATGGCAACTCGTGCAATTTGAATTTCTGTGCATGTCCGTTTTTTCCTTATTGTTTTGATCGTGACTTCGCTCTATACACACATTTTCAATTGTACAAATTTAACAAGATGTTAAAATCAAAGCGCGTAACTGGTTTAACAATCAAAGAAAAGCTGCAAATTATAGCAGCTGTTAAAAATAAAGTCGACAAAAAGCAACTAAGTGCTAAATACAAATGCGATAGGTCTACAATAAATCGCATCATTATAGCCAAAATTGAAAAGACTGCAGCCGGGTGTGATCTAAAGCGAAAGCGCCAACGAAAAGGCGAACATGAATTGGTGGAAGAAGCGTTGTACAAATGGTTTGAGCAACAGGAAACAAACAACGTAATTCTTGATCGGCATGTAATTTTAGATAAGGCAAAAGAGTTTTGTCTAAGGTTCAACGACGACTATGAACCTGATGCCAACTGGCTTTGGCGCTGGTGTAAGCGTCCCAACATAAAATATGGGAAAATTCATGGGGAAATTGCTGCAAAACTTTTTTTTGTTCAAAAGTTAAAATTAAGATAGCTGCATTTTTAAGATAGCTGCCTCGAAGTTATATTTATAATTTTTATTTTAAGAATTTTGTTATTAAGAAATTGCTGTAGAAAATTCACATATGTGTGAATAATTTATAAATAATGAATAATTGTATACAAGCATTACGATTGTTCACAATAAAATATGTTGAAAAATGAATATAATATGTCGATATTTATTATTTATAATATATATAACCAGAATGGGCGGAGCAGATCAGTCGGACGGGCCCGACTGTCTTATACCCTGTGCCAAAGCTCGCGCTGCGCGCTCGCAAATACAGTATATAATTTAATTAAATTTAAATGCGCTCTTCAAGATAGTTAAATATAATAAAAAAGTTTAAGTTCCGAATAACAATATTCTATGTTCAATATTACGCTTGCTATTTAACTTTGTATGTTCAAATATTCAAACATATGCACAGTGCAAGTGCTTGGTATAGCCATCCCTCTCGCACGCTATTCCCACACGTATAGCGGCTGCGCTTGCAATGCATGCAATATTGGGACGCTTATATCTCCTTTGTTTATAAACCGATTTCAATGTGCTTTTCAGGAAAGTTAAATATAATGTAAGAGAGTATATATTCAATAATAACAACATTCTATGATTAATATTACGCTTGTTTTTGAACTTTTAATTTCAACTATTATGAAGCTTATATCTCCTGTGTTTCTTAACTGATTTTACTGCGCTTTTCAGGATAGTTAAATATAATATAAGAGAGCTTAATTTCCAAATAACAATCTTCTATGTTCAATATTACGCTTGTTATTTAACTTTTTATTGTAAAAAATGAGGTTGTGTGAGTTTTATTGATTTTTGAACGTAAAGGAGGCGTGGCATCAACAATTTGAAATAAACTTGATCTGCGTATTGAATACACCTACCGATAGAAACCAAAATGGCTTCTCTAGCTTTTGCAGTTTCCGAAATCGACGCGTTCATACAGACAGACGGACGGACAGACAAATTCCAAACAACAACTTTGACGAAGCCCAAAAGTCAATGAACGTCGCAAGTTGATACCCTATTCATTCAATTGCTAAATTCTAGCGGCAGCGGAATATATGCAAATTAGAGAGGGTATAAACATCGCGACTCTTAATGTGCGCTGAGCGCCAATGCCCAGCATCGAAACGCAAAACTGAAATTAGAATCAAAATAGCAATCGATGACTCATCATTGAGAACTGACAATGCGCATTTTGCGGAGAACACGAATAAGACCGTGCTCTCAGTTCAAAAGTCGGCAGTCGACTGACGTGCGTTTGAAGCGCGTTCGTAGCGAGCTCGCTTGCAACCATTCCTATACATTTTCAAGGCGGCTGTTCGGTTGCGTGTTCGACTCGCACAGGTTGCATGTTGCTGGGACGCGATCGTCGAGATTTTTGTGAAACCACTTTTTTGGCAGTTTGACGGCTCTATGTATTGAGTGCTTAGTGCTAATATTTTGTACATAGACCCTTATTTTCTTTGACATTTTGTATACGTTTTGGCATGCTCTCAACCAATTTCTCTAGAACTTCTTTCGGAATATTATTCCACTCTTGTTCCACACGCCCCCAAAGATCGTCTAAGTTGGATGGGGCTGATTCACAATTGCCCATAGGTTTTCAATTGGATTGAGGTCAGGACTTTGCGCTGGCCACTCCATCTGCTTAACATTTTGGTCTCCTAGCCATCCTTTAACAATTTTTGCAGTTTTGCATTCGGTTAATTTTTATGTGCTCTCAAACATGAGAATGTTGATCGTGAAATCCCTTTTGCTCCCTACTGTATATACAAAACCTATTCCATGTAAACGAAAATGTTAGTCAAAATTTAAAGTAGATATTTGATGTGGATTATTATTTAAATCTTTCCTTATTTTGTTCGCCAGCTTTAAAGTACTTAAATGATAAAACTTTTTTTTTCTTTTTTTTTAATTTTTACAATTGTAAAGCGACGTAAAATTCGATAACTGAATGTGAGAAATTTTGGCTCGACGTCTAGCAATGGGAGATTTTTAAGTATTAAAACAAACATCAATGCAACCGATAAAAGAATTCAAGTTAAACAAATTATTATCCAAATTTACATACAGTTTTTCAATTTTGGTATGTGTTACAACTTGTACAACGATTAAAAGTTGTATTGTCAACCCTGCAGAGTAAAATTTATTGTTAATTTTATCAACAAAAAAAATGTTGCGCGCTTTGCGCGCTCCATTTGACAGTCGGGCAAGCCCGACTGTCTTATACCGTGTACCACAGCTCGCGCTGCGCGCTCGCCCATACAATATATAATGTAAAATATTTTAAATATTATTTAATCCATTTATAAATAATGCTATTTCGCCGCTCGAATTAACTATCAATTATTTAAGATAATCGATACCCAGGGAACACCACGAGGAGGCCATTACAAATGTAATGGGGTCATTTTCAATATAAGACCTACGATTCGACTTGAGCTGCTAAATGCATCTCCAAAGTTCCCCAAAAAAAAAATTTATAAACTAAAATATGGTTATAATAAGAAACATTAATTTAAATATTTAATATTAATATTAATATAATATTGATATTAAATACTTAAATTTTAATAATCTAGAATTATCTTATTAGGTAAAGACTGGAATAAATAATATACATATATACATTTAAATATTTAATATAAATATTATTATACATAATATTAACAATAAATATTTAAATATCAATATTCTAAAATAATATATCTATATATAACAATAATAAAACGATATTGATCAGCTAATGCCTACCTAACTCGTGCCCTCCTCAATACTAACTGAAATACCACTGTGGTAACTATAAACTGTTTCAAATGTCCTAGCACTAATATTGGCAGCTGAAATAATTGAAAACGCCCAATCAATGTGGGTATCCGCCTTGGTAGTGGACTTTTTCAAATCTAACAAACTCCTAAATCCTTTCCTAATCAATTCCTCATAAATAGTCTTACACCTATCCATTGATTTTAAACATAAATTAAAATTACCCAGTATAACTAAATTCTCTTCTAATATTGAATATTGCCGAAATAGATCCTCAAATTCTGTTTTATATGTGGAAAGCGAATAACTCGGACTTTTGTAAATGATTAAAAAACTAATAGAAGTGTACCTGAAAATGCAGTACTTAAACACTACAGAGCCAATTATTTTTCTACCGCTACACACAGGTCCCAATGTCGAAATTTTTTGAAAACTACTACAGAAACTACTACAGAAACTACAAAAATGAAGATACAGACGTGAAACTTGGTGCACTTAATGTTTATTGCATATGCAAAACATGACCAAAAAATTGGCCAGATCGGACCACGCCTTCCCTAACGCCCCATATAAACATCAGCATTGCTTATACGTGTGGCTGGCCTATTGATATTGAGGTCCGTTTTTCTTGTCTTAGATTTCAGTTTCTAAGCCAAATTAAGATAAAATTAAATACAATAGGTAATATAGAATTTTTAGCAAGTTTTTGCCTGAAGAAAAACTCAATTTCATTAATCATACATATTTATTAAATTAATCATTTTCCACATCTAAATCGAAACAAAGTTAATAACCCTGTATTTCCCATTTTTCAATGGATACAGGGTATAAAAATAGTCATTAATTTCAGTTGAGTCCAAGTCATCTTCATCATCTTATACTGTAGTAATTATTTAAGAATTCGACATTTGGAGGTCTCAACAGGTCAATAACCTCTACTGGAAAACTCCAGTATTTTTTGTTGAAAAGTATTCTATTCTTGATGAAAATGCTGGAAACAAATGGATCCGATGAATCCAGTGCTCTATAAAAAAGTCCGTCATGGTATTCAGACGACTATTTTGTCTTGCATGCGAACGTCTATCATTTTTATATATCTTGTTCCGAGCCTCGGATGCGTTTTTACCAAGGCAGCCAAGTGGTAGGGAGGATGCGGCTACGATCTGGGATCCATGGACTAATATTTTATGTACCGTAGCTGACATTGGGTACCAGGGATATTATTACAAATATAATAAAGCAGTTTTTTTACAAAAACTTTGGAATTTTGAAACATCAATTTCAAATTGACTTGAAATTGTTATTAAAATGAAATAAAAGTTCCTTAAAACCTCCAGGTCAAAGCCAAGAATTTCCGCAAATTTATCGTTGTTGAAAAAAGCTCTCTTCGCTGGCCACGCCGGATGACCTCTAAGCTTGGCGAACACCAAGTCCTCAACGCTGAAAGATTTGCCAATGTTTTCCTTGCCCATCGTGCTGCGTCTGATGCCGTTTTTTCTCATACGATCATAAGGTCATACGATCCGCAATTATAACAACAAGGCGTCTTCTTATTGTTGTTATTGTTCTGCTTCTGTATATCAGCACTTGGTTGCTGTTGCTTTTTCGGAATGTTCTCAATCACACATTCATAGTTTTCGTATCTATACTTAAGCTCTGCATATGATGTATGTATGTAGATCCGTGCATTATATATTTGTACTCGTCATTAATGTACATACCGTTTACAATGTAGCGTATTGCAGACTTGACTTCAACTTCACCCAGCATCGCTATCTCCCGCATTTGCAAAACATACTCATAGAAACTCTCATTCTTGAATTTTTTCCTCTCTATAAATTTCTCATGAACTTCAGCACTTCCCAACTTACGCTTAAATTCTCGTAGTAGAGCTTCTTTTAGATCAAAATTTGAGCGTACTAATTCAGATTCCAAGAATAACTGGGCCGTCTTTGTCATTTTGGAACGCGCTTGTGCGTATTTTTGTCTGTCATTTAATCCGTGAGCTTCTGCGTTAACCTCAAAATTGTAAATCCAGTTATCAATCGGCACCGACTCACCGTCCAAATCTGGTACAACTTTGGAAAAACTCTCCATCGAAACAGCTGGCTTATTATGCACTATTTCATCAGCTTGTATCTTCAAACTCAGCAATTGAACCAATTGTTGAATGTTCGCTTGGTTTTCCATCACTTCATCATTCACTTTTGCAACTCCATCTTGTATTTGCTGCATATCGCCCAACTCATTGTTTTCTGCCATAATGCACCTTCCAGCACTTTCTGGACACGATTTTGTTGGCGTTTCCTCGAATTCTTGCACATCAAAGTTTTCAATTTGCCTTGCTTCAGAACGTTGCGATCGTGGCATCTTTACATCTTTCGTTCACAACAGGCAATTTTTGATCAGCTTCGGAAATGTTCGGCGGTTGAGCCCCCAAATGTAATATTGTTTATGTAATGTTTATTGATATAATGGATATGATGAGTATAATAATAATAATGATGAACAAAGTAATGATTTTAACAACTTTTAATCAAAATACGACGGACTTTTCTTTTGGCAACAACTTACCGACTTGACTGCTTGACTGCTACTTTCGACTGCCTCCTTGACGACGACTCCACGACTTAACGATATCTCTAACAGCATGACTCCTCATGTTAACAGACTGCTTCACACCGCTAGTGTGACCAGTAATCTTCTTAGATTAACGTTGCCACCCTGATCCTCAAACCGCTTGTACTTCTACTTTTTATATATATATACATATTTATATCTTTTAACGTATTTTCTAACTTAAATGTAATAATTAAATTTTTATAGTATAAATAAAATATATTGTATTACTAAATCTAACGCGTTTTCTATTATTTGGGGGATATCAAATTCGTTTCAATCCTTGGCACATGCATATATATAAATAAATATACAGTATAATTTGCTTAGCTGCCTCGATTTTTAACATTTTTAGCATTTTAACACCGCCCACACCGTGCACAACATAATGCAGGCCATCAAGGACAACAGCGAGCAGTTACCCACTTCCTTCTGGGCATCACCTACGAGCTGCTCAACGTGACCCGTGCGCTGGGCATGCCCAATGGCAAGGAGTGCATTCCGGTCATGAAGCCATACCGGGACTGTGCACCACCGATGAGCTCAATGCCAGCGACTTGGACAGCGATCTGATTATTGTCTATCTGCCGGTGCACAGTGGTCGATTCGGTCAATCTAGCGTCGTTTAATTCAAATTTTGAAGTTTCAATTGTCGATTAATAAGCGTATTTTATGAAAACAAATTACTTCCCGATATTAGTATTATTTGGTATTTTATTTTATTATCGATAATTTAAGAACTGTGAGCTAATGAACATAGCACGTTTTGGTCACACTGATACATGAAACTTTACCGCAATTTTTTTTACGCTCTGAAATTGAAGTAAAAGTAAATAAAAACAAAGAAGAAAAGTTACTAGAATCATAGATAAAGGTATGAATATTCACTTAAAACTTTGTTTGTGATCTGTGCCTATGTGTTTTAATCAGAATTTGAAGTAGAACTTACTAATACTGAATGTCTTATTAAGCCGTCCTTCATTGGAGCAGAAGTAGCTGCGTCCGGCTATTACAAAGCTAATTTTCTTTAAATTCGCTAATATATATCCTTGTCCAAGTCCAGTGTCAAAATGAAGTGCTACCTATCGCAACTTTTCACAAAATATACCTTTTTAGGTCCGATGTCGGTGAAGAAACGTGAGCTCTTTTTGGTCTGGTACCACGAAAAGATACCTGTTCGCAAGGCGTTGGCGGTGGAAGAATATGTATTCAGCACAATTATAGATGCTAATATGTATAACCAGTGTCAACGAAAACAGATTTACACAAAACTGCGTTGTTTCGTCTCACACATGGCGGATAAATGGCAAAAAAGTCACCGAATTTTGAAGAAATTCGAGGAATCTCACAAGCAGTGGCTGGATGGAGATATTATTTTAATAGATCCCAAAGCTAAAGCAGGACGACCCATAAAAAAATGGCAAGTTCGTGAAGCGGATAAACCCATTGTTCAAGAAACAAAACTCAAAATTCAAGAAAATTTAAGAATTCATATGTCTTTATTGGCCGACATTCCTACAGCAACTTCCGGAATAACTAACAGTGGCAATACAGCCAGACTTTTTTTCAACAACCACAATTGGCGTCCCAACTAACAGGAGTAAACGAGAAGTTAATTTGCAATTTCAGCATAATTCTTCGTGCCTTGGCTTGTGGATACCAAATCGATACTAATATATTTAGACAGTATGCTTTGGATACTGCACAGCTTTTTGTAGAAGAGTATCCATGGTTTTACATGCCATGTGCCGTACACAAGATTTTAATTCATGGAGCTGACATTATGGAAGTTGTGCCGCTTCCAATAGGTTAAATGTCAGAAGAAGCTTTGGAAGCACGAAATAAAGATTGTCGGAATATACGTGAGCACCACACAAGGAAAAGTTCAAGAGCAAATACCATGGAGGACTTGATTCATGGATTACTATGTTCATCTGATCCATTAATATCTTATTTACAAAACAATAATTGTAATCAAGAAAAAAATGTGTTTATAGATAAAGATGTAATCGAGCTACTTTGCAAAGAAGATTTAGAAAACATTAATATAGATTGTAACGACAATAATTCCGATGACGAATAAAAAATATTTGTTTGGTTTATATATAGTTATTCTTTGAAATGTTTCCCAAATATTAAAAAAAAATGAGTAAAATCAGATAAGTATTTCAGAAGTTATATATTAATCGCCGCTAAATTAGCGATATCGACCACTGTGCGGTGGATCGCCTCGAGGTGATCCTACATCACATGATGCCACAGGCCTGGGTGACCGTCGTCAAGGTCTCCCAAAAGGAATCCGGATATTTGAAATTTCACTCAGTTGGTTATTCCAGAGAATTTAAACTGCGATACAGATTTTGATTTTTTTATTTCATTTTTGATTTTCCTTTGTTTTTGCAGTTTTTTTCTTTTTGTTTAACTCTATAACTTAAGTTACCTTACCATTAAAAATACACACAAAAATACAGAGAAAATGTTTAAATTTGTGAAAAATATTACATTTATTTTGTTTTTTATTTTCAGTTTTTTTTCCTTTTTGTTTAATTCGACTTAAAAACATAAGTTAAGTTCGCCACGGTGAAGGGCGACAAAAACTATACCCATATACTTTAAACATTCATTATGTAAAACCAAGTTTCTCGGAACTATTATGAATCAAAAAGATACTTAGCTGCATCGTCAAGATAGCTGCCTGATATTTTCATTTTTCTGCATTATGCTCACTTTAGTATGAAAATAATTACGTTTGGTGCACCCAACTTAGCAGCCTTTTGCACTTAAGCGCCTCATATCGGCAGAATTTTTTATGGTTTTCCATGAAAATCATGTAAGTTAGCTGCGCCATCTATTGAGAACGAAGCAAATTTTCTTAAATAATTTGTATGCAGTATGGCAACTCGTGCAATTTGAATTTCTGCGCATGTCCGTTTTTTCCTTATTGTTTTGATCGTGCCTTTCGCTCTATACACACATTTTCAATTGTACAAATTTAACAAGATGTTAAAATCAAAGCGCGTAACTGGTTTAACAATCAAAGAAAAGCTGCAAATTATAGCAGCTGTTAAAGATAAAGTCGACAAAAAAGAAACTAAGTGCTAAATACAAATGCGATAGGTCTACAATAAATCGCATCATTAAACAACAAGCCGAAATTGAAAAGACTGCAGCCGGGTCTGATCAAAAGCGAAAGCGCCAACGAAAAGGCGAACATGACTTAGTGGAAGAAGCGTTGCACAAATGGTTTGAGCAACAGGAAACAAACAACGTAATTCTTGATCGGCATGTAATTTTAGCTAAGGCAAAAGAGTTTTGTCTAAGGTTCAACGACGACTATGAACCTGATGCCAACTGGCTTTGGCGCTGGTGTAAGCGTCACAACATAAAATATGGGAAAATTCATGGTGAAATTGTTGCAAAACTTTTTTTTGTTTTAAAATTAAGATAGCTGCATTTTTAAGATAGCTGCCTCGAAGTTGCGTGCAAAGTACTCGAGGCAGCTAAGCAAATTATACTGTATAATGCATGATTTTGAAAGGATCAGCGTTGCTCATACGTGCTATTGGACTATCGATTTTGAAGTCCGTTTTTTTTGCTTTGGCTGTTGTTTTATATTCTTAGATGACTAAATATTAGTTGCTGTTACTAAATTAAGTTAATTGCATACCAAATTCTTGGAAATTTTGACTAAAATAACAATTTTACCACGATTTTCTCAGTATTTGTTTATATCCTACATAAGGCTCTTTTTCTCACCCGGGCAACGCCGTCCACTACCCATTTTGGCCTTATTTAATCAATTTTATAATATACTTAATTAATTTAACTAATATTTAAGCAAAAAAGCTACGAAAATTGGAATTAGTTTCCTCAATTACAAAGTGTGCTATTTCTGTGGCCAACCCAAATGAGCTCTCTCGAACTTAAATTAAGCAAAAATCGAAAACGGTAAAAGATAACGGTAAAAATAAGATCTGTGAATAATATAGAATATTGGAATAATCATTTAAGACCAAAATTATTAATATCGGATGTAAAACAAGTAAGTTAGGACCGGACAAAGTTGCCATATGTAAGTGTGCTATTTCTATGGCCATGGCTGTATATATATATCGCCTGTTTACCAGAAGAGTGTCATAACTCAAAAAAACGCGATTTTTGAGTTAATGATGCAGTAATGTTCGTTAGATATTAATCTATCTTGTGTCAAAATTTCATTATCCTATCTTCACACAGCGTGAGAAGAGAATATGTCGGATCACCTTGTATGGAGATACACGGCGCTTGAAAACTTTAAACGCGTTTATCTCGAAACGCACTTTTTTGAGTTATGACACTCTTCTGGTAAACGAGCGATATATATATATATATATGAATAATTACGCTGTAAAATATATTTATAATTTTTATTTTAAGAATTTTGTTATTAAGAAATTGCTGTAGAAAATTCACATATGTATGAATAATTTATAAATAATGAATAATTGTATACAAGCATTTCGATTGTTCACAATAAAATATGCTGAAAAATGAATATAATATGTCCATATTTATTATTTATAATATATATAACCAGAATGGGCGAAGCAGATCAGTCGGACGGGCCCGACTGTCTTATACCCTGTGCCAAAGCTCGCGCTGCGCGCTTGTAAATACAGTATATAATTTAATTAAATTTAAATGCGCTTTTCAAGATAGTTAAATATAATAAAAAAGTTTAAGTTCCGAATAACAATATTATTTGTTCAATATTACGCTTGCTATTTAACTTTGTATGTTCAAATATTTAAACATATGCACAGTGCAAGTGCTTGGTATAGCCATCCCTCTCGCACGCTATTCCCACACGTATAGCGGCTGCGCTTGCAATGCATGCAATATTAGGACGCTTATATCTCCTTTGTTTATAAACCGATTTTAATGTGCTTTTCAGGAAATATATATATATATATATATATAATATAAGAGAGCTTATGTTCCAAATAACAATCTTCTATGTTCAATATTACGCTTGTTATTTAACTTTTTATTGTAAAAAACACGAGGTTGTGTGGGTTTTATTGATTTTTGGGCGTAAAGGAGGCGTGGCATCAACAATTTGAACTTGATCTGCGTATTGAATACACCTACCGATAGCAACCAAAATGGCTTCTGTAGCTTTTGCAGTTTCCGAAATCGACGCGTTCATACAGACGGGACAGACACAGACGGACGACAGACAGACGGACATCGCTAAATCGACTCAGCTCGTCTCCCTGATCAAGAATATATATACTTTGTGGGGTCTGCCATGCCTCCTTCTGCCTGTTACATACATTCTGACAAAGTTATTAACCCTGTTTTCCCATTTTTCAAATGGGCACAGGGTATAAAATAATAAAAAACAATAGGATCACACAGGTGCATATGCTTCACACGCACCTACAAGAATCTACAAACAACCGTGGGAACTTTTTTTGCAGCAAGCAAAGCCGCCGACAAAGACAGCAACATCGCACAAAGGCCGAGCCACAGCCAAAGTTCGCAACGCTTCACACATGCGAAACCGAAATTCCCAACAACAACTTTGACGAAGCCCAAACGTCAATGAACGTCGCAAGTTGATACCCTATTCATTCAATTGCTAAATTCTAGCGGCAGCGGAATATATGCAAATTAGAGAGGGTATCAACATCGCGACTCTTAATGTGCGCTGAGCGCCAATGTCCAGCATCGAAACACAAAACTGAAATTAGAATCAAAATAGCAATCGATGACTCATCATTGAGAACTGACAATGCGCATTTTGCGGAGAACACGAATAAGTCCGTGCTCTCAGTTCAAATGTCGGCAGCCGACTGACGTGCGTTTGAAGCGCGTTCGTAGCGAGCTCGCTTGCAACCATTCCTATACATTTTCAAGGCGGCTGTTCGGTTGCGTGTTCGACTCGCACAGGTTGCATGTTGCTGGGACGCGATCGTCGAGATTTTTGTGAAACCACTTTTTTGGCAGTTTGACGGCTCTATGTATTGAGTGCTTAGTGCTAATATTTTGTGCATAGACCCTTATTTTCTATGACATTCAACCAATTCACTCAACCAATTTCTCTAGAACTTCTTTCGGAATAATTTTCCACTCTTGTTCCACACGCCCCCAAAGATCGTCTAAATTAGATGGGGCTGATTCACAATTGCCCATAGGTTTTCAATTGGATTGAGGTCAGGACTTTGCGCTGGCCACTCCATCTGCTTAAAATTTTGGTCTCCTAGCCATCCTTTAACAATTTTTGCAGTTTTGCATTCGGTTAATTTTTATGTGCTCTCAAACATGAGAATGTTGATCGTGAAATCCCTTTTGCGCCCCATTGTATATACAAAACCTATTCCATGTAAACGAAAATGTAAGTCAAAATTTAAAGTAGATATTTGATGTGGATTATTATTTAAATCTTTCCTTATTTTGTTCGCCAGCTTTAAAGTACTTAAATGATAAAACTTTTTTTTTTACTTTTTTTTTTAATTTTTACAATTGTAAAGCGACGTATAATTCGATAACTGAATGTGAGAAATTTGGGCTCGACGTCTAGCAATGGGAGATTTTTAAACTTGATAAAAGGATAAAAGTACTTATTTAAAGTATTAAAACAAACATATCAATGCAACCGATAAAAGAATTCAAGTTAAACAAATTATTATCCAAATATATACAGTTTTTCGATTTTGGTATGTGCTACAACTCGTACAACGATTAAGAGTTGTATTGTCAACCCTGCAGAGTAAAATTAATTGTTAATTTTATCAATTGTCTTGCCATTATTAGAATTTACTTGTACGAAAAGTTCGAGGTTTCCGCTGTATTGTTTGTTTGAACAAATTTTTTAGCCAAGAAATTGCTTTTTTCATTCCAAACAGATCATTTCTTCCCTTGACTTTGAGAGCACATAAAAACACAGTGTTGATCAAAAATCTCGATTTATTTATCCATTCAATATACATTAAGAATGCCCTTTGATATTATGTTATCAAGATTTAAATATGTCTGAATTTTTTATTTTTGCAAAGAAAAACGGAAAGTGGCCCAATGTTCAACGGTCAAAGTGTTGATTGACTGCAGACGCTGAAAGAAAGGGAGTACATCGTCAGGTTGACATCAGTGCAGGTTAAATCGTTTACTGAACTAGGAGAATCACTGCAGTTTGAAGAACCTTTTAATTGAAGTATGTCTTATAAAATGAGAACATCTTGCTCTTTCCGAAGGTTTCTGATTTTGGGAAACGGAAAAAACTGGATATAAACATGGTATTTAAGTATAAAACATTTTTATTTTTAATCAAATGCGACAACAATTAGCCAAAGTTGGTCCATTTGCATAAATTCCTTGGCATTTGTATCATTAGAGCCCAAAAAAGGAGAAATTTCATTAGACTCAGCTGGAGCGCACTCAAAAATGTTGCCAAAAAAGAAAGTGGAAATGACAAAATGAAAGCGGAAGGTGGCACGGAGATACATGGCACTTGATAACGTGGTGGAGGGGGGTGGGGGTATGGGGGGTAAGGGCAGCCCAATATGAGACAGAGACAAACCAACACGTACAAAACGCATAAACATTCTTGCTTAAGTGAGTTTCTACATAAATTTCCCAACTCGAATTGCAGTATGCGTTGGTGAAACAGGAGATGATGGTGTGGGGAGGGACAGAGGAGAACGAGGGAGCTTGGATCCTGCCAACTTGTTACAAAATACATTCCAAGTACTATGTTTCGGTTTGGCTTCAAGTACGTATTTTTGCATTAATATCCAGGCAAGAATCAGAGTTCAACTGTTGTTAACTTTCCCTACAGAACTTCAAAAAATAAATAATCATGCTAAAGAGCGATTTCTAAAAAACTGAAAAACTTGAATCTGAAAAAGCTAGGATTCTCTTATTTGTGAGGTTTTCCATAAATGTTACAGAATTCATGATGAACTAAGACATTTTTATAGGTCTGCTGTCATCATTTGGATCGACATTTGCCGTAATAAATTAAATTTAAATCTATATTGTGAATATGAATGAAGATGATATAACTTTTGTTGGCATTTGGTATTTTTGCATCCCATGGTGACTTGCAAAGTTTAAACAATATTATTGGAAAACAATTTAGGAATTTTTAAACAAGTAAGTAACATTTCCCATAAAAATCACCTCTTTTACTCACGTTGAATTTAGTTTACCTTATATGGAAAATACAGACATTTCAGTTAAAAAAAAGAACTAAAAAGTTTCTCAGAAAAGTGATCTTGGGCGGTAGAAAAGGTAATAGACAGAGACTGAGGAGAATGTATTGATTAATATGAGGGCGAAAACCAAGGACTTTCCTAAGCTCCCTCAAAACACTCAGGCTTACATGGATGTCCATGGAAAACGGAATTTAAGTTATAGGAGATGTAGAATATTTCGAAATCGCCTGGGAATGAATGAATCTCAAGTGTTTCATTTAACTCAAATTCAATCCCATATGTAAATTACCTGCCATTAACAGCGTAAAACCAGAAAAACGTTTCCGGCTGTAAAACAATAAATAATTTTATTGCTTTATTAATTTTACACCCTAAATAAACTCTGAAAAATTTAATATCTCAAAGTTCACTGTAACAAAAATAGAGATTTCTGTAAATAAAAATCTAGATTTTTGAGATTGTGATTTCAATTGTTGTCAAAATTGCATGGAAAATCTTAACAAGGAAAGCTGTTTGCTGGCTTATTATGCAAATTTAATCAGCTTTAATTAACGACTCTTCCCGCCAAAAAACAGCTTTTTTTCAATGTAAATATGGCATCACTGGAGGGCAGACCAACAATGATAAGCAACAATTATTAACAAAAGAAGTTTTGGATTATGCAATTCCGTGCAGACTCTCAGCAGTGTTAATCTACAGTCTGTAGTCAGCTGCGGGCTTAACAGCTTAAGAGAGCGTAACAGCTGCTGTTAAAGCGCAGCGCGTCGCAGTCAAAGAGAGAACAAACACAAAAGAGCGCACATCACTGACCTACATTAAGCTGAAATTTATTTATGCCGGCTGCCAAATTGCGTTCCCCAATGTGCCCCTCCCCCCTGAAGGCCTCATGCCCACGAGGGATATGCTCTTCGCTTGCTCATGCCTTCTTTACCGTTGTCGTTGTTGTTGGACATTGGCTCTAATAATAATGGTTTGTAATTTGCATAAATAATGCTCGATTTTTAGCTTCGATGAGGTTCCCTCTTTTGTGTGTGTGTGTGTGTGTGTGTGTGTGTGTGAAGGAGTGTGCGTGCAACGGTTCATTTTAAGCGATGAATGGCTTGGGGACTCAATTAACCCTATGAACTCTTCTGTTGAGAGTTGAAAGTTTTATTTGGCTGAAAAGTATCAAATATTCGTATTAACAAAAATCATTATTTATTTACAATATTTCATAATTACATATTAAACGCATACATTGTTTAGCAACGGATTGTTTACAACACCAATTCAATTGGCCTTTGGGCTAACAGAGCGCTGTTAATTGAACAGAACACCCTCGGTGCTCTTACACTCGTAGAGTTGTAAACACGGCTAACAGAGCGCTGCTAAACTTAACAGAACGCCATCGGTGCTCATACGACGCGTGGCTCTTCTCCCAGCAGCTGAACTTCGTTATCGTTGTTGTTGCTGCAGTCGGCAACTTCGTCAGGATACTCCAAAGCCCGAACTCCACGACTCTCTTCGTGCGTCTGCCGAGCGCGCTCAACGAGACGCAACGAAGCGCAGCGAAGCCAACGACTGCGATGGCGACTGCGACGCTGACTTCGACGGCGATTTCGATGTAATCAGTGCGTGCTGCTAAGTAAATTAGTTTAGTACGATTCTGGTGCGCAACGGGCACGCACGCGTTACTCGGGAGTGCCAGAAACAACAAACACGGACACGTTCGTGCGTGTTTCGCCTAACTGTTAACTGCTTGGTGTTCTGTGAGAGTGTTGCGCGTTACGGTGCTTGAATTCAATTTCTTATGCCTCTTGCCTCATAAGCGCGGTCGCAAGATAACGGGGAGAAAAGCATGCGAAGCCAACGAATTACTCCAGTGTACGTAAGGCCCCAGAAATCGCACCATATATTAAGCCCCAACAACCTGTACACACGTAGAGCTTCCCGTCAGCATCAATTCCATATTTCATCCTTCACGCGACGTTTAGCGCAATTCCCAACCAAGTTCTTCCTCCTGTTGGCTCCAATTGCTCTTAATTCTTTTTTTATATTTTGACTTCACGTCGTCGTTAGTGCTTGAAAACTTAGACATTTGGTCCCGTTATGTCCGCCCAGGGCCCCTGAGCTGCTATCTGTTTACTTTGTTCAACTTGCGACTTCTCGAGCTGTCGCACTTCTGATTGCAATTTTCGGAGGAGGAACTACTCGAGCATGCCTTATTATGGCAGATAGTTCTGGCTGCTCTTCGACAGACACACGCTCAACGAGAGGGATTATTATTATTATTATTATTCACGCAGAAAGGAAGAGTGGGGGGCTCCTGAGAATTCATTCAACTGATCTGCCGCAACTAAAAGTATTGTACTTGCCTTTATTTGCCCACTCTTCCGTTATCAAGAATTGCATTTATTTCGTTGGAAAAACATTTCCATTAAATAAGTTACTACAAATAAAAAACTACAAGTTATTAATTAAAATAATCAAATATTTTAAAGGGGAGGAAAAAAACGTGAATATGGAAACCATTGCCTACTTTTAGGCAAATGTTTACTGTACATTGGAATTTCACAAATGTGGTTAAATGAGCGCTCAAAAGCATAACAAAAACGCATAATAAAATAAACAAATGTGCATTAATATAGACAAGTTAAATACCAATTTATACATATTTTAATCTGTCAGAGAACTTCGCATCGGTTCGGTTTTAAAAATGATATGGTAGATGGCTCCAATTTAATGAAATATTTGTTTTTGGTGGAGGCTTTGTTAATTATTGACAATTGAAAACCTGCGACAAATAATTTATTTGTTCTATTTCTTTAACAACATCGCCACAGATTTATTTATGGAAGTTTTATATGTCTCACAGGGAATAAAGAAAGCTTATGAAAGTCAGCTTCACATTTTCCAATAAATATCACTGGTCAACAGTTTATAATAAAATAGCTGCCCATTATAATTTAATATTATTTTCTAAGTGTACGGCATCTAAAAATTAACCCAGACCATTTTCCAATTTACCGTTTATCAAATATCGGAATAAATATTGTTTTAACCTTACAATGTTTTAAGAAAATATGGGAATAGTTTATTTCTTACATGTAAAGTATTCATTTAGAAAATCAGTTTGTTGGTTCGGATTATAGAACAATTGATGTGGATTTTAAAGAAATCCGGAAAAATAGATATTCCTCTATATCTGCTGAACTGTCAAATAATCTTAGAATATGTCTTTTTTTGAATGTGTGATGAATAGAATAAAATGGACAAATCACGTTTAACCCTTTGGTAGGTATCTGAAAGTCCCTTATATACCAACAAATTTTAGTGATTTAATGTAAAAGCTATATTAATTTTGAACAAATTTCAATCGTCTAGACAGTTTTGCCTTTTAAATCATTTTGCGTTGATATGATTTTCGGAACAAATTACACAATTCAAAAGTGTTGCCAGCTAGATGAACTCTCCTTCAAATCGTTCTGAGTAACTTTTTATTCGAATAGAGGTAAACTAACTAAACTAAGTCGAAAAATCGAAAAACCATTTGTATTTTAATAGTTATAATAATGAGTGCCAATACTACGGAAATTCGATGCGGTCTTCTGGGCGATGCAGGGACGGGAAAAACTAGTTTTGCCAAGTGCTCTCAAACTGGGGAGGTGGTCAAGAAATATGAGAAAACAGAAGAGCGTACCATGTACAATGTCGATTTTAATACATCTTCGGGCTATGTTGTCTTTAATCTGTGGGATACCGCCTCCCGGGAGGACTTGGAGAATTTGCAGTTGCAGTGCGCCATAATAATGACAGACGCCAGTTGCAGCGAGTCCTTCAAAGATGTTGCCAGCATGTATGACGAATTGATCGAACGCTATGAACACATTCCGGTGGTTCTCTGTGGTAACAAGGGAGATCTGTGCTTACCACCAAAGTTCAACAAGTATACGCAGGACTTGAAGGGTATGAAGTACTTTGAGGTGTCTGTTAAAAACAATTTCAACTTGGAAATGCCGTTCCTTTGGCTTTGTGGCCAATTGTTTGCCAATTCTTGCCTCAAGTTTGTGCCCATGTACGCTGCAAGTCCCCCGTACGTCAAACTACCTCGTGACACGCGCATACTGGATGAGGAGATCAACTGTCTGCCGGAGGAAGATGAGACTTGGTAGAAGTTTTAGATATAAATAAATAAATTTTTTAAAATGTGTTCACCAATCGAATATTTTTTTACTTTCATAACTCTTTGCATATGTGTTTAACTGTCAGAAGGAGGCGTGGTAGTCAAAGTATATATATTCTTGGTATATACTACTAGGTGCCATTTATAGGTGCAACATAAGCTACTAGGACTACAGCAGCCATTTTCGGAATGTGGGTAGGTGTATACCATATGTTGATCAAGTTTATTTCAAATGTCAGTTGCTCCGCCCATTTCACGCCCTAATGAAAAGAACCCATGTTAAACATAGGTTAGACTTAAAAGCGCATTGCAATCGGTAAATAGATATAGAAGTTATTTAAGAAATAATATTTCAGGCTTTGTCTTGATCGCCCTTTGGTAGCGTAACCATTAAAGCATGGTGCAGACAAAAAGTAAGAAGAATCATAGCTTCTGCGCTTTGTATGATATTTAAATTATCTTTAATATATTCTAATTTTTTAAATTTACAAATTCTAATATTTATTCTTAGGTCTGTTTGTGTTGGGCTTTGATTAAATTCTTCATACCAGATTGTAAAATAGTATTCAATATGTTTGTATGTTTTTAGACCCTTTACTTTAAAAAAGTAAAAAGGGTCTATTAGTTTAGTGCAAAAAGGAAATGTGTGTAACACCCAGAAGGAGGCGTGGCAGACCCCACAAAGTATATATATTCTTGATCAGGACGACAAGCCGAGTCGATATAGCCATGTCCGTCTGTCCGTCTGTCTGTCTGTCTGTCTGTCTGTCTGTCTGTCTGTGCTATCCGTCTGTCTGTCTGTATGAACACCTAGATCTCAGCAACTATAAGAGCTAGAGACACCATATTCGGTGATTCAAGTTGCCCTATTCAGTAAGCAGCACGAGTTTGTTTTAGATTTTGGATACCTCCCCCCCTTCCCCCGCAAACCGCGAAAAGCTGCTGTAGCCACAGTTTTAAATCTATTGATTTGTAATTTGGTATTTAACTAGTTTATGACATTATCTATCGACGCTGTGAATTTTGTTTCGATCGGATAAGAAACAGCGAACATATGCCACAGACAATTTGCCACACTAGGCAGAGGGGGGGTGGTGTGCCTTGCATACTCAAAGTAAAGGGTCTCCTACGGTCGGTTACGTCCGACTGTAGCCACCGTCCCACTGATCTGCCCCGTCCCTATATTTATATATGTATTTATGCTATTGATTGTTTTAATATTTTTCAAAACAATAAATACGAGTACTAAATTGGACCGTTAACTCCATCAATTTTAAATTGAAAAATTTCTATTGTTCCTTTAATTTTGTGAAGCACTGTAAACAATGCTAATGAAAAGCTGACGAGCTTTCGGCAAATCTAACAAAGTGGTACTGGTTAGTGCTCGCACACCACAAATACACTCACGCACACATGCTCACCCACACACACACACACACACACGATGTACGCACACATGCATATAAACACACACACACGCACACACAATGCAGTAAAACCAACATGCAATTTGCTGCATCTACTGAACGACCCTCGCTTGTTTCGTGGTGGCCATTCAATAAGCAAGATAAAATATGCACCTACACACACTCACGCACACACACACGAGAAGAACATTGCTGCCATTGCACTGTGGGAAGATGCACTATTGCTGCCATTGCAGCTGTGGGACAGAAGAATTTACAAATAACAATAAGCGTGTTGCAAAATATCTTAGAAACAGGCAATTAATTGAATAGTAAATATATATTATATAAAAATTATGACAATTAAAATGATAGTTCGTTCGCAAAAGTCATAATAAACTTCCAAACTAAACTAATAAACTTTTCCATACCATGCGAAAAAATTAAAACTAACTTAAGAGCAAATATTTTATTCCCGTAGTACTCGCCTTTTCTGAACAGTATAATTGAAAATACATAATACAAATTGAAGGCTGCTATATAGATTAAATAATTTTGATAAATATAGAGTCATTTAGAAGTTTATAGAATGCGGTTTCCTATTTATATTTTACTTATATGAAGTGAGCATTGGTATTCTGAATTAGCGTACTGGTCGCATTAAATTAAACTAACATAAATATATACGTATAAAGTTTTATTATACCTATATATTTGCCTATAAACTTTATTCTAAAATACGAAATACTACCATTATGAAAATTAGTTCAACTATGAACCTCCCTTATAAAAATTGACTGCACTTGGTCGTCTATATCCAGCTTAAGATATCAATTATCAATTTAAAGTTTCTAAATTAAAAATCGTCAAGTGAAAGTGGTATTTTGCCCATTGTCCTCGTTCATTACGCTTGCCACTGTGTGCGTGAGCATTGCAAATATGTATTTTAGTATTTTATGCTTTTTCCGTGGGAAAGCCAACGGAGAAAGGCAGCAGGCCGCTAATTAGGCAATATGCACTCGATTGTATTATAATCATTAAAAACCGGAAAACGCAATGCTACCGATTGTTGCCACACATACAGACTTACTGAGATCTGCGTGTTTCTGTATAAATTTGGGTTTCCAGGAATGCGCGATCAGAATGCCGTTAACAATTTAAATAAAACCCGCATAGTGGTTGATACTTGCGATTCACAATCAAGCAATGAATGTGGCCCTTGAATATATAAAACAACTGGAATATATTTCATAGTTCGTATAGTTAATATTATTAGGGGGGAATTTTGAACTCAAGTACCTTCGTCGGACTAAGAACTCCTTCTGACATATTAGTACATAGGTTGGTGGTTACAGTAGATTTTTTATACAATATTAAGAGTTTATAAACTTCGTTTTGAATAAAGTTTTTAAATATGTTATTATTGAATTTTATTTAAGATTTCATGGAATTGGAACTAACGTTCAAATAAAAATTCACTTTAAATTTTGCAAGGTATTTCTAAACTTTTCTTTAATTCAAATATTTTAGACATTCAAAACCACTTGCTATATTTATTTACCATGTTGTTTCCCCCTAACAGAGATCTATTGGTTTTCGATCAGCTCTCGATGTTTCGATAAAAAAGAAACAACCGAAATACATTTTCACATTTTCCGCAAACAGTAGAGAGTTGTGCTTTAGTTTTATATTTTCTTAGGGAATATAATGAGGTTATCAAATTTTGGAGTATAAATGTCATAATATTTGCACTCTTATGTGCTGGTAACTGAGATATGACCTAGTTGAATATTTGAAGCACACGACAGCTGAAATCACGCATGTCCAACTAGTTTTGAGACTGATTTTGCTGAAAGTTAGTTTCAATTTAGTTTTATATCTGTATATGCGGAGAGTTCTTCCGGTCCGTCACGTAGCCCAACTTAAAGTCAAAAACTTTGAGATGCGCTTGCAAAGGGGGAAAACCCCCAAACAGGAAACGGAAGCAAGCGAGGGCAAACACGTGTTTGGCAAAAATCTTTGCAGCAACAATGTAAACACTCGCTCTGAAGCGCATCCACATCCATACACACACACACACACACACTCACACCTACGTCCCGGATTCCCCACATCTCATTGCATATGTAAACCCGCTTGTAAGCTGGCCAATTTTTTATGTATTTATGCATTTCTTGCTCTTATAAAAAACCCCTCTCCCTCCGCCCTTTGTGCTGTTCAGAAAATGCAGGAATAACAGCTACAGCAACAACAACAACAACAAGCGCTCAACTGCCACGCCCCAACGCCCTTAGTAGGTTAATCAAATGCAGGCAGGGAGGCAGAGGAGGGGAGAAATGCAATACGCGCGATTGCGATAGACCCCGGAGGGGTCCGAGGGAGCGGGTTAGTTAGTGTACGCGGGTGTCGGAGCGTGTTGCTCTATGTGTGTGTCTGTGTGTGTGTGTGCGCGCGTTATATATTAAAAATTTTCCAGCTGAGAAAAGCCCCAGCGAAACGAAGAAGGAGAAGAAGAAAGCGTTGCAGCTGCATCAGCACTAACAGAGCACAAGGGCCAACTGACAGCTGACGCGTAGAGACGTGGAGACGTGGACGAGGGCGATGGGCAAGGGGCGGACAGGGCGGACAGGGCGGGAGGACATGCCTCAGGATACTGGACGGACGCCGACTTGATTCATTTTTGCTTGATATGCAACGAGTGTGGCTAACAAGCTGAAATCATATACACACTATGCAATTTGATAAATTCATTATAATTAAACAATTTCCCATTTTGCGAGCTTTCAACACAGTCAAAAAATCCGTAAACTGACCTCGTCTAACAAATTCATAATGTATATGCATTGTGGAATCTAAAAATTGTCGCTATCTGGCAACAAAATTGGATAAAAGCGTCTAGCTCTTCAGCATTATATAGTATATAGTTAAGGAATCTTTGCACAAAGCGATAAACTTGTTTTCGATTGACAGATCCTGTACTTTAAAAAAGTACAAAAGGGTCTTTTAAGCTAGAGCGTATCAGAAAAAGAATCAGGAGACAGGTGTCTTACCGTCTGTCTGAGATTTCGGAAAGTATCAAAATTATAGAGGTCATTTGTAGTATGCAGGTGGGTGATAGAATACGAAAACAAGTTTAAATCATATGTTGGATGTTCTAAACTTTCTTTGGCCTGTAACATGCTTTCTCGCAAAGCTATTAACCCTGTTTTTACCCATTTCATGAGTACAGGGTATAACTATCAAGAAGCATTTGTTGCAACACTTTGTACTATATAGCGTTAAAATTCAGTAAAATTCAGCTTCACTCAATTTCGAAACATAATTTAGGACATGCTTTTGATAAATAGCTCGTCAGATCAAGATGTCACTTTTAGTGCTAATAGCAGAGATCTGGAATTTTATGGTCAATTTATGGTGAACTTAGCAAAGATGAATAAATAAATGCAAGGAGTTGGAAATACTGTTGGAATATGGAGCACAGTCCAGAGCCTTGCCATGATCTGATCGGTCGTTACACAGTTCCTGGTAAAGGAAAACAAGAGCTACAATATTTCTAATCCCTCCCTTATGAAAAATAATTCCGTTTTTGTTTTTTGCTTTTTTCTAAAATATCTGGGACACTTAGGGTTTTATTTGGCAGATTTAAAACCAGGCCGAGTAAAAATTTAAAGATATTTCTCTCTATAATAGACGTGAAAAAATATAAAAATGTAAAACATGTATTAAAGTAAATTTTGTGAAAAACTTTCGAGATCTTTGAGATTGTTATTTGATTTGTTAGGACTAATATGAACCGATAAATAAACATGAGATACTAATATATATATTAAACATTTTATTTTATTGACTATTAAATTAAATAAAAACAACAAATTGGCTTACATAAAATCTATCAACATTTATTTATTTGCATCTATCTACATTCGAAGTAGAACCTAAAGAAATTTATTTATACTTTTGATATATGAGAAATTTTAACACAAAAATAAAATAAATAAATATTTAAATTAAATTTGGGCATTTAGTCGAATTGTAGATCAATATTCTAGTAGAATTTCTATTAAAAACGAGCACTTTCTTTTTAAATGTAATCGTAACAATGAGTTTCAAGTCTAGACTTGAGTTTCCGTTGGATGTCAGCTCTTTTGACTACTTCGGCTGTTGCCGTCAAAGAAAACAAAATAGTTGCACACCCACAGCCAGACAACGTTCATGAGCTGGAGCTATTTGGCTTAATTTTTGACGCTTTATGCATATTATGAGCGACAGCTCCATGACTCCGGGGCTCTCAGGTGGAACTGAGCCAAAAAGCGATGCCAGCAGGTGACATAAAACAAGCCTTTTATGTGCCCTGCTGCTGCAGTTGGCGACACGCAAGACTCCGGCTCACTTTTTTAGGGGAAGCGGGAGAGGGGAAGGGGCAGAGGAATGCGGCAGGAATTACTGCCAGGGGCTCCAAGTGGCATCAGTGAGGTAAACACCAGCACATCGCGTGAGAAATTGGAAACGGCAAACATAAGCAACAAGAGGAGGAGAGGGGAGCTCGCATTGTTTGTATTTCGTTTAGGAAATAACGGAAAAGTATGCAGCTGGATTAGCGGCATCAGTGGACGCCATTTTGCTTACGGACCATCTGCCCGCGCTGTTGCCGCATTTCATTGTTTGTCATTTAACGATTGACAGATAATGATAAAAAAGAAAGGAAACGAAACTGAATGAACATGAGAGCCGACAGCGAAACAAAAAGCAAAGCGACACAAAAGACAGAAACAATAAGAGCCAAATAAAACTGTACCAACAACACTAGCATTCTCATCAATAACAATAACAACAACAGGAATCAGATTAACAACAACACCAACTGACAATCGAAATGAAAATGTTAATGAGAGTCTCGGAAGAAAAAGGTGTCAACTGTTTAGCCAAAAATCGTTTCCTCTTGGCTCTAACTCGAGACTTTGACTTTTGTCCTGTTTCATTCTGACAGTCCTTCCATACCGTCCCGCTTTCGGGCTATTTATCATTATGACATTTACTTGGCTTTTGAGCTGATTTGCCTAGGGAGCTACCATCTGCGGCTGCCTGCGTCCCTAAGCTGTTAATCAAAGCTACCACAATTTCAGTGCTGCCAGGCTCTCTTTAAGAGCAAAGTTCAACTGGGGAATATTTGCCCGGTATAAGTGGAGTATCTCTGCTTACATTTGGTATCAACTTCTTGCACCAGCAGTTGTATTTCACGTCTTGTCAAATTTGCTTAGATGAGACATGATTCAGAGTGGCCAGCTCCATTTGAGAATTCTCCGATTTTGCAGCTTCACATTCAATGTGTTGCTCGCCAACTGATTTGAACGTAATTCGTTTAAAAAATAACCACCAGAGTTATCTTTTTCCAATTGGTTAATAACAATAAATCTGTCGACAATGGACATCAAATACCTTACAAATTATTATTTTATAATTTCATCTCGCCATGTGAACATTCTTTTGATTTAATACCAGTAAAGAAGGAGCCGATCTAAATAAGAAATATCTAGGGTTAGTGTTTAGTATTACGTTTGTTGTTCGGTTTTTGTTCAATCCAAAGTGAATTTTTCGAATTTTGAAAAATGGATTAATGCCAAAAAATCTAGTCGTTTTTGTCAAGCAAAAAAATGGCAGTTATTAATGGCCTGTTATATAGATTTACACAAAGTTATTAACCCCGTTTTGACAAATCTCAATATAATGTAAAATATATTTATTAATTATATATTTGTCTCCTATTCAGTTGGAAGGGCTTAAAAAATGTCCTCCAGTATCAGCACTTGTCGAATAATTCCAAGAATGTGATGATTTTTGTCTGCTAGGCAACTGGGGACTTCAAAGATCTGTCCCGATGACGGTCAGCCACGCCTGGTAATCATTTCACATTTACTCAATTACGCCCATAAATGTCAGAAGCCAGAGGATTGCGGGCTAGGAATTGCGATGGGGTTTGGGGGCGTACGAGGGGCCGTTAAAGGGGACAACCGGTTAAGCCAATTTATTAAATAAAAAACCATTTGTCACATTTTATTCAAGTTTTCAACGCCGGCTCGCAGCGCAGTGCGTGTCCTCTTGTTATCTTTATGACATTTTCGCAGCGTGAGCAATGAAAGGAAAACCCCAAAAGCCATAAAGCCAAAACAGTAGCAAGGCAACTGACCAACAGGCGAGGAAAGAGTGAGCAAGACAAAACAACACTGAACAAAAGGTCAGGCTGACATTTTTCTTCATTAATTTCACCTGGTCGACTGATAAAAAGCCAAAACGACGACAGCTACAGCGATGATCATAAAAGTAATATGTAATAACCAGATAATAACAATGACAAGGAACCTTTTCCATTTGGCTGTTTTTGTTTTTTTGGTTTTTTTTTGGTTTTTGTTTCATTTTTTGACAAAGACAGATTTCAGCTGTTGTTAAGCAGCCAAATGGTCGAACGAATTGAAACAATACCTTGGAGTCCTTAGGCTTTAGTTCTTAGTTCTTGGTTCTTGGTTCTCAGTTCGTAGTCCGTTGTCCTTGTATTACTTGTGTTTCACCGCAATTAGTTGATTGCCGGCTTAACTCGACTCCATCAAAGATTGTAAGTGCTTTCAATTTCATAGCTGTCCAATCTGTCTAACTCTCTTTTCACTCTTGGCTTAGTTTTCCTATCTCTCCCTCACTCCCTTTCTCCCACTTCACGGAAATTAAACTTGTCCAAAAAGTTTAAATGCCTTTCTGCCGCTTTTCGTTGTTTGAGTATTTCGCTCGACTTTTGTTCTCAGGTTCCTACTCTCTCTCCCACGTGCTTCATTCACTTTCTTACTCTATCTAGTATTTCATTGTCCTTACATGGTTTGCCGAGAATTTGAAGCACTTATTTTGCTTCCACCGAAATATCTACTTTTCCACATTTCTATCAAATTTAATGAGAATCAACGGGGTTACTTAAAGTTATCCAAAATTGAAAATATGTTTTGTAATAAAAATATTGAATTTAGAACTTGAGTCATTTTATTTTAAATAAGTCACCATTTATCATTTATTGATAAATTGCTTTAAGATTGGATTTTGTATTCTTTTTAAACAATAAATGGCTAAAAACGGGCTGAAAGGGACGCGTGGATTTCAAAAACTAAAAGAGCTAAGGCTGTTATTTGCCACGCCCCGTCCTCCCATCAGAAACAGCTAATTAAATTGACAAATTTAAGGTATATCAATATACATATATGTATTTCTATAAACGAAGTCTTCAATAGTTGGAGTGATCATTAATATATGCAAATTCTGTGAGTTGTAAATTACCATAATATTTGCCAAAATTACTTAATATTTCATTTAATTTATTTTCAATAAGAATGCGTATAATATTGATTTTAAAGAAATCCTAGCGTCCCAGATATGTTTGGTAACTCTTCAAAATCTAAACATATTTATCATTCTAAATATCTGCGCCTGTGGGTGCCGCACAAATTTGAAATACCAGACCGAGTTTCCTTTCGCGGTTAGCTTTTTTAGCAAATGAAGCACGCCAAGTTGCTCATACGCCCCGTTACCTGGCCTTAAGTGAACTGGCCTTGGCTTCAAATGCAAATTCACATGTGTGTGAGCTATCTCTTTCGTCGAGTGGGTAATTAAGACTTAAATGTTGTTGAAAGGCTTCTGCTCTCGGTGTGGTCTACTTGAGTCGAGAGTCTAAACATCTGCTGATTCGCCAAGGTTACGAGAAAGGTATAAGTGCCGACTGCGCCTCAGGTATGCTCGGAATTATTCAGGAGGTATTTAATTAAATTTGTTTCTATATTTGCCGCTTTTAACCAAAATTATGGTAGCATATTTACAGCTACGTACTTGTACGTTGGCCACATGATTTATAGCCATCGGAGGTCTTTACACATGTGCATTAATAATACATTTGATATTAATATTGCAATGATGAAACCCTATAAAAACGCTAGAAAGCATGTAAAATGGCAATAATAAATGAGCAGACAAACTGTAATATTATAACATTTCATGCATTTTTTTATTATATTTACAGAACTTCCAGAGGGAGGGCGGTGCCTGATGGTACAGCGCCTGCAGTTATGCAATGGGGAAATTTATTTTGCCACTCGGGCAAGGGCTGAGCAAATTGTTGCGCGTAAATATTTAACAGAGAGAATCACAGAATTGCAAATGAAAGTAAAAGCGCTGACGGAATAAACAGAGAGCGAGAGAGAGAGCCAAATAGATGGAGACATAAACAAAAAGAGTTTAAACAAAATATGCAAGTGCCGGCCAGCGCATAAACATTGGCAACAGCGACACAAACAGCTAGAGAAACAAATTGAAAAATATCAGAATACAGCAGAAAAAGCAAAAACAAACAGCTATAAAATGAAAATTAAAATATTTCCGCTTACAGCGGATGCAGCGTTGAGCGCGACGAAACGACGACGCCGCGTAATGAAATTGCAACGGAAACATAAAATGCCGGAAATATGCTCATGGCTAATTGTTGCCGCTGCCACTGCCGCTGCCTCCGCCACTTGGCTAAGCCTCACCTCGGTTAGCCCAGTGGCCGCCCAGGAGGCCGACGACAGCGATATGCACCAGCACCACATGGATCTGCTGCACCACCAGCAGCAACAGCACACGGACTTCATCATTGGCGAGTCCGAGGAACGCGATCACATAGCCCATCACTTGGGTGAGTATTTCACTAAGAGTCGATTATTTGTAGAGCCAGAAGAGCAGAGAAAAACATCCAGGGTAGTCTGATAAGGTCTCTTAATTAACTCTATAATCGGCGCCAAGGTTGATTTTGGGCAACAGTTCGATTACTTAACTAAATATACATGCTACATGTATACACGGTGAAGCTAAGAACAAATTTATCGTGAGCATTTAAAATGAACTGAAATTTGCGAAGGCTAATGCCAAGAGATAATTTTCTCAAATTAAGAACATTAATCAAAACAAATCGTGCAGAACTATTGCAATTAAAATATTTCGAATATATTAGAATGTGTTGAGAATAAATGTAAAATATGTTATAAGTAGCGTTCCTTGGGCTGATGATTCACTTTCCAAATCAATAGCAAAATAGTTTTCTTCAGAAATTTTAAAATTCTAATTCGTTTGGATTTTATATTTAATTTTAAATCGTTTTTAAATATTTAAATTTATTTTTGAGAAAAAACCCATCAATATTTGAAAGAATTCTGCTACTCTCGCAGATCTCAGAGATAGAAAATCACTGTTATTAAATATAAATTTAAACTAAATCAAATTTTATAAAAATATGTCAATACTGTATTGAACAACCCTTTGGGAAAATATAGATAAATGAATATCAATAGCTACAGTTACAAAATTATATCTTGACCTGCCAATTGGACAAATGCTATTTGGGGATTCTTTAAAGTGTGCCAACTGTCTGTTAAGTTAGCTTCGTTTTTGCAGCGGAGTTTGATACTGAACCGAACGACGAAACGTCTGAGGAGCGACGGAAAGTAGGAAGCAGGAAAAATACGGGATGTGGGAGAGCTGTCACGCTCTATTTGGTAGGGCGTTTGCTAAGCACAAGGTCAACTTGGCGCGGTTGCCAAGTGCCCAAAGTTTTGAGTATCGTTTTGGAATACTCCGGGCTCCGCTCCGAGCTGGTAGACCCCTCTCAGGCCAATGAGCTTGTCACTTGAGCGGAATTATGTGACTGGCAGTGTGAAAGGCCGAAAAAGCAGTTTGGATCATTGCACACTGAGGGCAGTTGAGAGCACGTGCTTGGTTAGCTTTAGTGGCTGTTTAAGTTGGCCCCAGGCTTAAGCCCTTTCCCGGTTTCGAGTTTCCACAGTTTCCCCCACTTGCCACTTCCCACTTCCTACAGGCGAGCATAATTAAAGCGCCCACATGTCGTATGCGTATTCACATTCGAATTGTGGCCGACATTTACTTGGCTGCCAGACCAAACATGTCCACCCACAAACACACACACACACACACACACACAAGTGCCAGTCCGGGCCACCCGAGCGAAGCCTGGGCTTGTGGCCACTTAAGTTTTCTTTGTCCCTGACTTGTGGGCCGCTGACGTTGCTCCTGTGGCCTGTTGTTCAACAAGTGGACAACAGTTGACATTGTTGAACAACGCTCAACTGCTCAAAATCCCTCAATATATATGACACTCGGTGTCTGTCCCGTTCTCTGTCTCTGTCTCTGGATACTTATGTGTGTGTGTGGGGGGCATCTACTTAACTTGTCGGACAAAAACGGATTGACACTCTGATTGATGGCGCTCTGGGTCGTGTTAGGGAACCATTTAGGGTTTATGACTTGACATGCCGACCAACTTCTTCCCATTGTAAATTTTGAACAAAATATTTCCGAATCCGCTAGAAGTATGGAGTATGTTTGAGATTTCATTAGGCTGCCACTGCAGTTTGTGCAACAGAATTTAAAAAGTTTATGCAAATTGGTTTAATTTAAGCGCATTTTAAATTACTTTTTTCAATGAACTTAGTGCACGCTCTCGTAATGCAACCCTGCCTGCTGGGCTGTCAAATTAAATTTGTTTCTATGATTTCGCTTAACTGTTTTTGATACTCATTTGGCAATGACTTTTCCTGCTCCCACTTGCCTCGCTTCTCTTCGGAGCGAACACGTACAAACACACACTCCCCATGCATCTGCCCCCGCTGCTGCCCTGAAGCTCCTTGCTGCAATTGTTTGACAATTTTTCAACAATTTCCCAGGCGACTGCGAAATTGTTGCCGACCTCCCCTTGTGCCTTTCTCTCTGTTTTCCACACGGTTTTTCATTTTTCATTGTATGTGTGTGTGCATCTTTCACACGCTTTTGCGTTTTACTGCTAAAAGTATGCAACACTTTTTTGTGTGCCTTACATTGTTTAGTGCGTCGCCCGGGCTAACGGGGCGGATGAACAACGCGCTGCAGGAAAACAAAAAGCTGAAAAAGTACGGCAATCACGGCCCGTGTTGGGCTTTTAGGCTATGTTGCTGCTCCTGTTGCTGTTGCTGATGCTCTGCTGTTGTTGTTTTTGTTATTGTTTCTGTTTTTATACCCTGCACCCACTAAATGGGTAGAACAGGTTTAATAATCTTTGTGCGAATGTATGTAACATGCAGAACAGAACAGTAGTTTGTGATCATTATCATCATCTATCAACTCTATACATATAATCAAAATCGGCTAATTTTTTTTTTTTTTTTTTTAATAAAGAGAGATATAATGCATAGCTAATCTGATGAGCCATCTCTATTTAAATATAGTTTAAACACATAATTAGTCATAAATAGTGGAAAACATTGCATTTTTCATTTATATTAAAAATGCAGGGTATTCTACAGTCGGGCGCATCCGACTGATCGGCTTCGTCCTACTGCTTGTTCTTGCCCTTGTTGACTTTGTTTTTGGCTTTTTGCTATTGCTGTAATTTGTATTTTATTTCGTTGCTCCTCAGCTCGTGTTTTGTTCTTCGTTTTTGGCGTTGCTGTTGCGCTTTTCGACTTTTTAGTCGCTTTGCCTCTTGGCGAATGTTTGTTTTTAACATCGTATCACGTTGGCTTCGTTTGTTACGTTGTCTCGTTTGAAGTCGCCTTTGTAGTTTACTTTCACACAAATTTAATTTAACACAGCTTCAGCACTCGGGGCAGCAGCCTCAAGCCACTTTGCATTTGACCTATGCCCTGGGCTCTTGCCACATGCAACATCCCATCCCGCACGACTTATACCATGTCATCTGCCACAGGCAGAAGACTCTGAGTTCCGAATGGAGAACTGAACTCTGAATAAATACGTCAAGCCACGCACAAACAACTCAATTACGAGAAAGTTCTTCCAGTTGCAGTTTTATATATAACTTTATGAAGAAATGTCATAGGTTATGTTATAATTTCAGCACTAAAATGTAAACTGTTTAATTTCTTATTTTCCGAGAATTGAGAATATTGGAGCAAATATCAATTTTAATTAAGCTGAAAAGCTTTCCACAATGCACCCATAAATGATGGCCATAAAAGCCAACTAGCCAATAACTGGCAACTGCAACTTGCAGTCGGAGTCTGGCCATAAAGTTGAAACGTGAACTAAACACACCTGAAGTTCATTTGCTCTCACCTGCCGTATTTCTCCAACTTTCATCCCTCCATCCCTTCTGGATTTCTATTTTTCACAATCTCTGACCACGTACGCATCAGCCCAAAGTTTCGCCAACTGCAAGTTTTCCCACCAACTTGGTTGCATTTCCTTCCTGCCGCTCGGATAGTCATTTCAAGGTGTTTAGAAAGATTGATGGACTGTAGTAAGCAGAATGAAAACTTTAACTTGATACTAGATTTTATGAATATCATGTTTGTGTTCCGCATTCAGTAGTTGAAGTTATTCGTTTATAATCTATATATATTATATCTATAATACTGAGCCTCGACTGCGTAGCATAACGGTTAAATTTTCAAATAAATGATGTCAAATACATACGTATAAATATTGGTTGGTGGTTGATTTGATAGTAAGTATTTAAATACATCATAGAATTAAAGTGATTTAATAATTTAAAATAATTAATTCGTGTGTACTCAACTTAAGTGCACGTTTGAGATTCATTTTAATTTTCATTCGCGCTGTTTTCGTATTCATTTGTCATCCGTGAAGAGCGAATAAATTGTAGTCATCACGCAAGGCATTTCAGATACTTTGTTAAAATTTGTCCTAATTATAATCATTAGCAAACACAAACAAATAGTCGACAAATTTGAGCTTGAGCTTGAGCTTGAACTTTAAGGCTGTTGTTGACACCAAGCATATTTTCCACAAGGTCTCAGCCGTATCCGTAGCCGTATCCGGATGTTAAGCTATCGGGCTATCAGGCCTGGAGCAATGGCTGCTGTTGCCGAGCTGCCCGTCGGGGTCTGTCTACAATTCGGGCTAATAAATCATTGAGACCTGACACGAAAATTGGCTTAAATGCGTTAGCATTATGGCCAAAATCAACAGCAGACGACGTCCAGGCGACGACGTACTTATGCCAACAGCTCCTAGGCCAAAGCGCGAGGCAATCCAATGCGATGAGACGCAAAATCCGTCCGTCTGTCTGTCTGTCTGTCTGTCTCTCCGTCCGTCTCTCCGTATTTTCTGCATGTGTCTGTCTGTCGCAGCAGGTGCGCCGCTTCTCAAAGCAGAATACGTAAATTAAAACGCCCGTGTACTGGGAGCAAAAACAAAGGAAACGGGTCGTGGGAAACTCGCGAGTTTTGCTGGAGCAGCTAGAGTTTTTCCTAGTGAGCTTTATTGTTTTCATTGCATAATTTCCATGTGCTTGCGCGTGCTTTATTTTTGGCTCGCAACATTTATTTTCATTTAGCATTGTTTTGGTTTCGACTACGCCTTCGATATGTTGTTCAAGGGCCCCAAGTATCTTCCAGCTCCCATTCCCCTGAGCGGGATATTTTTGAGCATATTTCTTGGCGCTGTTCGGCTGCTCGACCCCGCCGCAAGCAAAATGGCATAATAAATAAATCTACTTTGAATTAGCGCCATTTACTTTACATTTATTTTTGCCGCCATGCAATTTATGGCGCACGACGTCTCCAGAAAAGATTTTCCGCTTTTCTTGAATTTTCGCTGCTCCCGCTCCTTCTTCCCGTTGTTCTTGTTGGCGCGTGCTCTTTGGCTAATGAAGTTTTAAGGTTGGGCCTACAGAGAGATAGACCAAGATGACAATGGCGGGCAGACCAAGACTAGCCGCAGATAGTGGCGGAAAAATCGAAAGGAAAAGGTGAGTGCAATCGAGTGGCAAACAAAAATAGCTCAATTTAAAATACGTTCATAGGCAGTTTGTGGGTTTAATGGCAGGGAAATGAAACATGGCCTGTTATGCTCCAAAAATATTTGGCTAGCCATTTGGGCTTATACGCAGGGTCTAAAGTATTTACACTTTTTAAATATTGCAATTCAACTATAATCGGATCTGTTTATTCTTGCTATATGAAGAATTACTTGATTAATGTCCATGCATCCTTCAACCTCTTTAGCTACAGTTTCATGAATAAGTTGTTGAATCATCTCTATTTAAATCTGTCTAATTAACCAATTGGTCTTACAACTCTCAAACTTTGTTGGTGAAGTGCAAATGTCCAACCTATATTATATCAATTCGGGAAAATTACTTTCTCTGCCAAAACATTAATATGCTTTGATGATTAAATAAAAATTAATAACTAACTTCCAATTTTGGTTAGGCTTGATTTGCTTCAGTTTCATAAAATCCTCAGTTTTTATAAGACTTCATTAGAGTAAAGGTTTTCAAAATAAATGCATTGGCATTACTTACTATAGAATATTTATTATTGATATTAGGCGCATACATAATTTCAAGAACTGTAATACAAAAGGGCAATAATTTCAAGAATTGAAAGAAACATCAATAACAAATTGATTAATTAATTAAATGAATTAAAACTATCGAGTTTGCTCTCGATTTCTGAAGATTTATTTTGAGAGGAAAACCAATTCTCGCAAAGTTAAGTCATCGCATTATTCAAATTTCTTGCCACAAATTGTCACTTGCTCGGCGCAGAAAATACTCCGACTATTTGTGGGATTGCTATTGATTTTTGCTGGCAATGCTTCTCGGCCACCTTGGCATATATTTTGCCTAGTTTTTCTGCACGTTGACAGTAAAAGAAAATATATGAAAAACCAAAGGAAAAGTAAATGAAATGAAGTTATTTATAAGCGCAAAGGCCTTGGACTCTAACCGGTGCGTGCAGACAGACTGTCAATAGAGTAAATGAATTGGAATTTGGCATTCCCAGGAAAGCCAGAGAAAGAGAGAGAACAAGTGTGAGAAAGAGCGAGCAACATTCCAACATTCCTTGAGAGAAATGGGAAAACCCAGACAGCAGACCTAGGGGAGAAAGGAACTGCGAAACGCTACGGCAAATGAAACAAATTTTCAATTAATTCCCAAGCTCAGCTGTGAAGCACTCTGCATTTTAATAAACGCCAAACACATGCTAACTGCTGCTGGCATAAGGGCGATGTTGCTCAAAAGTACAGGGTATACCGAAGGGGTAGCTGCGGGGTATTCACTGAGACTTTGTGCAAATGTCACAGCTGCTATGGGTCGACAAATCCATTTTGTGGTTGTTGCAACGACGAACAGAAATATGCAATAAATTCGATATTGCATAAGGGTGTAAATTTGGGGGTTTCAGTGGCAAGTGCACTGAGAATGTATCAAAAAACGATTGTAATTTATTGCTTTTCGATGTTATACAGATATTTATCATTGATGTATAGAATAAATACGATCAAAAATCATTTAAAGCTACGATTTTAAATGCATATAACTTAAATTGCATATAACATACGCACCTATTTCTTGCAGTGTAGTTATAAAAGCTTGGTAGAACCCAACTTAGGAAACAACTTTTTGGCAGCCTCCTCAGCCTGCTCCTTTGTTATATTTTGTGTTGCATTGTTGCAGATCCACTCGAACTTACAACTTGCAACTTGAACTCCCATCTTCCGCCTGCTCTGCTGTCATATTGCCGTGCCTCTGGCCTGTGGCTCATGTGTAGGCATGAAAACGCATTCAAAGGGCCACAAATATTGCCAGCAAATGTTACGTGCCTGCTCAACCAGATTGAACTGAACTTGGGACAGGCCAACCCATTTCAATACAACCTGAATCGACCGAAAAAGAGTCCTAAAAGTTCTTCGAAAGTTCTTTTTACGGTTTCTTTAACATACTTTTCTTTTGCAATGTCGTGATTTGCGGACAACTCAATGTGACCAGCCAAATGGATTTGGTTATAATGCAGAGCAGTAGGGGAAAACCTGCAAAATGAGGACGACAGTTGTTTCTATTACCTTAAATCTGTTGGTTTTTATACACGAATGTAAATAGTTTAGGTATTATTAATTGCAATAAATACACCATAACTAAATAGCAAGCTCACAATAATTGGATTAACTTAAAAAATTAAATCTATGTTGGTTGAAAAAAGGGTCATGCTTATGAGAGAAATGTATGAAGCTTAAAAGATTATTTTGCAATTTGCATTCTTTATTAATAATTAACCTCCCAACCGAGTTAATGTTCAAAGCTTATCAAATACTGAGCTCTAGATTCAGATTTACTAGAATTGGCTTTTACATTTTATCTTTTGTTGTAGTATTTATAGGACAAATCCAACTTATATAATATGATTTATTAAGGTAAATATACAGAAGAAGGCATCGCAGACACCATAAAGTATATATATCTTTATACATATATCTTTAGTTGTTAAATAACATAAATATTTACCAATTCTGTCGCTTTATTTAAATACATATGCCCATAATTAAGAGAGCTCTGAGGCATCAAAATTTTGTTTGTCTGTTAAATAGTTACTAATATACATATGTTTTTTTTTTAAATATCAATATTATATATTATAAACATAAAATAGAATATATGTGTATTTAAATATAATTTCAAAACATATATTCCAGAGATAACAAATTTTTAATTGTTCGATATATGATAAATTTATTGTTTTAGTAAGCGGCTCAGAATGTAGGAAATTTCTGTATTTGTCCGCAATTGAATTCCCTCCAAATGTACTTCATTGAGTGGGCAGAGTATTACCCGCATTATATGCTCGATAATCGCACTTTATCATTACATCAATTGCCTAGAGCTGACCGCCTTCAGTTGATTGCCAAAACATACCCATTCTCAGTCAATTGGTTATTCTAAACAGAGACGCATAACGCAAATCCATTTACCCATTTGACTGACTTTGGTAAATATTTTATGATGCGTGCACTGCATTGCATTACCTGTCTGGGGGATAGGTACACCCCCAACCCCCCTCAGAACCCCTAGCATCCCGCAGCTATCGCTTTGTGAGTTCATTTATTGATTTCCGAGCTTTGTGGCAGCTTCATTCGCAGCTGCTGCTGATGTACAAAAAGTCAAATTGCGCATTTTGTGCAACTTCATTTTGTGGCTCTGCCAAAATTACAAGCTGCTCGTAAAGAAGGCGTTCAACAAATGTGCTAAAATATTGGAAAAATTGCACATAGTGCCTGGGAGGGGGGAGGGGGGGATGTACCCCCTGCAAACACCCATCAACTACCTTCCCCTTCTCTCTGTGGGCGCTGTGTGCGCGTGTTGTGTGTGGCTTTGGTTTTTGGATTTTTTGGGCAATTGCTGCCAAACTGTGAGAGCAGTTTACCTCTTTATCTATATACACTGACAAAAATTGTGGTTGTTGTGAGCTCCAACTATATACTTTTCACGTAGAAATAACAATAATCTAAGCCAGTTTGTATTACAAATGACACTAATTAGACATTAGAATTACTCGCTTGTGATATACAAATAAAAGAAAATAATATATCTGAGATTGAACACAAACTCAGATTTTATATAGTATTCTATATCTGAGTTGATATAGCGAATAAACATGCGTAATATTGAATATAGAAAGTTGTTATTGAGAATCTAAACTATACTATTTTATTTATTTATACTAAACAGCGCTATCAAATCGGTTAACAAACAAAGAAGTTATTTGGGAAACGATATATTGCATGCTTTAACTTGCCTGATCTCTGGCTGCGCTGACATTAAAGCGCGCTTCAGAAAAAATATTCCAAGAAGCACCATGCTTCGTATAATAATAATTTTTTCCGATTTTATTTTAATTGTTATTTTATAATAATAACAATTAACAAATTTAATTTAAAGTAACGATAACTTTGAACATAATCGTATTTTTTTCTCTGTGTATCTGCTCACCACAAATTGAATCTCTCAGTAGTTCTAAAATAACTACGTTACGTCTGGAAATGCAACCATCTAACATTCTTGCCATTTTGCTCTATTTGCACGCTTGCCCTGGCTCGTCTTTCGTCAAATGAAATACATAGCGGAAATGCAAAATCAAGAGGAACTGCTGGAGGACATACGCGAGGACACGGCCGTCAATGCAATACCGGAGAAAGGTAAGGCTACGATTACTTATTGAGTTCCTCCTTTCCCCTTTATCATCCATGTTCAACTTCGTTACAATCTCATTTCAATTTACCTACGTAACTAGTTTGTTATTAGAGTTGACTATTTTGATAAAATCTGTAATGACAACGATAGTTTCATTTTACATCACAAAATATAGAAATTAGTTTGATGTTAAACTACAATATTAATTTAAATTCAGAATGAGAATTTATTAAAATCGGTTGATAAATGAAGAAGATATTAAGGAAACAATATTGCAAGCTTTGCCTTTCGCGCTCTCGTTTATATCAAACCTAGAGTATTTACGATTCGTTACTCTTTTCCATGCACTCGTATCGTTTTACTTATCCCCAGTGTCACGTGCTCCCAACCCCTCACCCCGCTGTGTCCCTTCCTCAGCCAGGAGAGGCAACGCGGCCATCGCGAGACACCGTTAAGTCAGTCGGAGCACCTTTTGAGTCGGTGCTTGTCTCCTTGGCCCGGCTTGTAGATGTTGTTGTTGCTGTTGTCGCAGCATTTTTTGCCGCTTTTAAATTTTATTTATTGTAAATTGTATTTGAAACGTGCTGAGGTTCCATTTCTGCCTGCTCCCAGCCCACAAAAAAATGAAACACTCGCTAAAGCTGCTCTTGGCGTGAGTGTGTGTATGAGTGTGAGTGTGAGTGAATGAGTGTGAGTGTGAGTGAATGAGTGTGTGTGTGTGTGTGTGTGTCGTGCAACTTAATAGAGTTGTTTAGCATTTAAATAGCGCCATTTGCCGTCTGTCCACGTTGTTGTTGTTGTTCTGTGCTTATTAAGTTGAAATGCCGAGACGAGTTGGGTTGGGTTGAGTTGAGTTGAGTCGACTCGAGTTGACTTAATAAAGTGAGCTTAAAGTTGAATTTAGTCGTGTGGGAGAAGGGCAGGGGGAGCCTCATGATATGTCAGAGAGAGGCGATGTGCAAGGGTCCTAAAAGGCTCTCACTGATAAGCCAAAGTGCTGGCATAATTGTATTTTATAATAGAAATAAAACTTCTATGATATGGGTAACTCCAGGAATGTAACTGGAGAAACTGAGTGAAATTATATGAACTGAATTGTAGTCGGACGTAACCGACAATAGCACCCCGAATAATATTAAAATTCTACAGATATAGCCGTTTATCAGATTGATAAACTATCAGAATATGTTTTGAAGTATATTTAAAAAGTAATAACCGAGTATTTAAAAAGTAATATATTTAAAGAGTAATAAATAATAAAAAGTAAATACCCTTGAATGTTCCGTCGCAAAAAGAAATTGACAAAGTGGTTAAGCAGTAATATAACAAGTCTACAATAAGTAGATTAGTTGCCTTAAGAGTACAACCCCATATATAATGTGCCCATTTGCCAGTTGCGATGACATTTACAAATTTGCACATAAGCCTAGGCCTTTCACTTGGCCAACCGAAACTCTGTTTAGCGCCTCTAAGCCACTTGAAAACCCACAAACAATTTGCAGAAAAACAACAGCAACGGCAAAGATGGGTGAGACAGGGGCAGGGGAGGGGCAGCTCAAAAACGATTTGGTTTATTTGCAAATATATCATAAACATTATGTTAAGTACACAAAGGCGCAAAGGGATATGCATAAGGATGTGCAATAAATCCACTCGAAAGACACCAAGACATATGCACATTAAATCCTAATTTCATGTGCCCATAAATCCCCACTAAACAATCACACCCAGAACCCTCCTCCCTGCGTCCCCCCAACGATGTGCCTTGCCACACAGCACAGCGAGAGGCACAAATATGTTACGAATTTGGCGAATTTGCACATATTTACACACGAACGCGCCGAAAAGTATGCCATAAAAATACACGACATTCCCGGGGAGGGGAGGGGACTGAAGCCGTCTGGCAGATATCAATATAGCGCGGAGCCGAAATCAAATGAGTTGGCAAAAGGCAACAGAAACAGAAACAGCCCAGGCCAAGCAGAGTAAAGCAAGAGACTTAAGCAGAGAGAAAAAAAAACATTAAGCCTGCGACACATTGAGGGTATTCCGGGGACAGTCTGTGGCAAATTTTTATTGACGCGTCGGCTGCTTTGGTGTAATCGAGCTTATTAAGCTAGACACAGACGATAGGAGCACAGTCCCCCCCGTCTCATCATATTTTGCCTTTGTTATTACCTACTGGAGTATGTTCAAGAGCGCACAAAGCATAAATTAATCGAAAGCTCAGACAGACAACAAAATGCTCTAAGTTGGGCCTTGGCACACCTGAGCCAAATATGTTTTCACATGAATCGATACAAAATACGAGCTATACAAAAATATAAAAACCAACTAATGCGGTTAGTTATTGATTTATTTCCTTAGTGTTATTCTTATTTTTTACCTTGTAATATAATTGCATTTTAATTAAAATTATTACTATATTTTAATTTTGTACTTACCTTAAATAAATCCCAAAATGCGTAATTTAAAGGTTTTTCCCATTTTGAGCATTACCGTACACAAACAAGTATTTTAAGAATTTAATAATATTAATTATTAATAATAAAGACCGAAAATATTGTAAATGTATTCAATATATACGCATTTTAATTTAACTTATACAAAAGTGATAATATATTATATATTATTAATAAACAGGGGACGCCAGCGGTGAAGTATAATCACGTTAAACTTTGGAACATTGGCTTGTAATACTCTTTTTTTTTAAGAAAAGCTTTCACCAGTTTTTGTTTTTTTTTTCCATTACACTAGTTTCACTTAGTCCTGACCTTTCAAAATGAATGAGATTTTTTCTCCTTCTAGCTCTTATCGTTTGGATCTTATCGTTTCGATAGGAAGTCAGTCAGTCAGCATAATTACATACTATATGAATAATTATTAGCGCTGTCTTGTTGTCAATAATCAAGATTCACTCACATAAAATTAAATAGGCAATTTATTTATTTACAAATAAAATGTATATATCTATTAAAATACAAAGTAAACCAAATATTTTCAATTACAATCCAAAATAATCGACGTTGAAAATTAGACATCGTTCTGTCCACATAATTATGCCGACTTGTGCGTATAGTTTAGATTAATTTAAGTGTTGTATTGTTGGATACAATATTCACGGAATTCTTTAAAATGCTTTCAATAAGCTATGAAATCATTATATAACCCAATGGAATATGTTACTAGAAATAGTAAACAAATAAAATACCCTACTTAAAAAGAGGGCATGCTGTAATAAGCCGCGTTAAACGCAAAGTTTAAACGAAGATTAGGTGACAATCAGCAGCATGACAACATATAAACAAACACAGTTGAACACACATACACATCACAACACACACACACACACCACACACACAAACACACACGAAGTTTGTCTTTGCAGTGCATACTTTTGGGCTGCTCTTAGCCCGTTTGTGAGTGAGTGAGTGAGGGGGACACATCAATACACATCAAAACACTCAGCGCATGCCTCCCCCTCCCACACTCCATCGCCGAGCTCTTCTCTTGCCACCGCCGCCATCTTGTGCTCTCTGCTTATCACATTGTTTACGCATTTTGAGTACAAGATTGTTATGTGTTGATTTGCTTTAACTGACGCGTGCCCCGCATATAAGACAAGCATTCCCCGGCCGCCGCTCTTTGTGTATTTTTTATTTTTTATTTTATTTATACACATATATATTTTTGTTCTCATTTCACTCTGCGCAGCGCCAACTTTGTTGAGGTCTGCTTGGCATGTCAACGACACACACACACTCTCGCTCTCGAGCGACAAAGCATTAAGGGCCCAGCCACTAATCTCTGCATACTTGCGGGCGCGACTTTAAAAGTCAACCCGAGCGCATTGTGCGCTTCGCTGGGCATTTCCAGATCTGGAGCCGGAGTCTTGATTGACTCGAGTTGTGTTTGCCACAAACAGTCTGACTGTTTAGTCTGGGCCAAGCGGGGGAGGCGCGGGAAGCCGCATTGGGAGCTCCAAGAAGCGCTGAGCTCATCTGGTTGAGCGAGATTTGTGTATCGGGACCTACATTTGAAACAAATAATGTTGAGATTGTTTATTCAAGTATATGGACACTGTACTTTTAAAAAGTACTACAGTCTGTTTTGTTAGTTATATTGCGAATTGGGTTTAACACCTAGAGGTGTGGTAGACCCCACAAAGGACAACGAGCTGAGTGTCCGTCCGTCCATATGAAAACCTAGATCTTGCAAATTATAATAGATATAGGTTTCATTTTTGGTATGTAGTGTATCAAGTTTGTTTTATTTGTATGATATTGTGAATTATTTGCTATTATTTGAGCTAGTTTTGTGGCTGTTGTTGGTCGCATTATCTTAGAGTTGAGGAGCTTACCTTCCGTCTTATTTAAGGCTAAGCTCCCCTATTCTAAGATAAGTTCGACCTGATGTCCAACTGCTTTCGACACGTTTACACTATATTTGTTACGCAGGCTGTAGATCCAATCGAAAGAAGGTATATACAGAGTATTCAATATGCAAATCAATCAAGAAAATCTCGTATATGTACCTTGTTTTGGAATAGACCAACTCATGTATTTGTTCTCACTTTTCCTTTCTCGTTTGCAGATCTTCCCAAATTTGGTGAGCTGCTGCAGAATGTAACGGTGCCTGTCAGCCGCGAGGCTGTTCTCCAGTGCGTAGTGGACAACCTGCAGACGTACAAGGTAATGAAAAGGAGGAAGAGGGGATGAGGTTGAGGGTCGGATTCGCGTTCGCGTGTCACCTGACACCCTGAGACAGACAGTGTGCTGATAGTTTGCCAATCTGCGGAACAATTAGAGCGACAACACCTGGCGAAAGAGGCCAAGCAGGCGGCACTCCTAATGGCGGCACAGCTCGCGGCATTGTCAGTCCAAGCAGTTTACACTTCATCAAATAAAACGTGGCATAGTTTTAGGCGCCACACCCAAAACCAAAACCCCTTTCACTTTGTGTGTTTGGTGTGCGTGCACACTCGTTAAACGCATAATGCGTACGCCATTCGGGCTGACCCTTTTTTGCCCTGGATGAGCCTGTTTCCCCATCTTCCTCGGGGCGGGAACACGTTTCAGGCCCCTTGGGCGTCACTTTGATTTCGTGACCCGTTGGGAAAAAAGAACTGGTCCTGCAATGAATTGCTAAAACGAAAACGAAACGAAAACGAAAATAGCAAACTGCTGGCCACAAATTTTTGTTAGTCAGCTTTTAGTGGGCCTTTTAGGCTGGCAAAAGGTAAATGGAGCCGAGTGAAAGCGCACGCAACAAATTGATAATCTTTGGGGCTCGTTCTGGTGCTCGTGCTGGTCCTTGATGATGATATCGTTGGCCAACCTCCAACCTCCAACGTCCAATGTCCAAAGGGTAAATGGGTAAATGGTAAACGGTAAATGTGTTCTTATTATGTTCACTGATAATTCTGAATAATGTTTACTCGCACTGTCCGTTGCATTTGGGCGCACAAATTGAAAGGTAGTGAATTGTTGTCTACGATATTAGAAATGATCTGCAAATAGGCAGCAATACGTACCTTAAAATTTGTACGCTCACATTGAATTGATTGCGTTATCAGTGAAATTAAAATGAGCATATATCACTATCAATCTCTATCTTGCGTTGTTGAGTTGTATTCGGCTCATGTCTAGCTCAAAGTACGCCTTACTGTATAGTATAGTACCAACATTCAACTATACAATACGGAATACTCAAAGCTTGGCACAATAAAAGTATTTTTAACGCCTTTCAAACACAATATATTTGCTCCCTTTTCAATAACCTTAGAGCTAAAATAACTTCTTGAAGTCAGAGACAACTAGCGCAGCGTGACCCACTTGGAGACCTGCTTAAAATTTAGAGCAGCTTTGCACCTTAGTTCAAATTGTTGGCCGCCTTTTAGGCGACATTTTTGGTGTCTTTGGCCCTGGCTAATAAATGGGCTGAAGCCACGCTAGCCTGGCATTAATATATGTAGCTAAATCGCAGAACGTTTTAGTTTTACAGTTCACCATTTACCTCACCATTTGGCTTGTGGGAAAACTGAGAGTTTACTAAAACAGAGTTGTGCTTTCCTTGGCTTTTTCACTAAAACATAATATTTCCTTTACCCATTGTTGCAGATCGCGTGGCTACGTGTCGATACACAGACCATTTTAACGATACAAAATCACGTCATAACTAAAAATCATCGCATGAGCATTACTCACGCCGAGAAACGGGCTTGGATACTCCGTATACGGGATGTGAAGGAGTCCGACAAGGGATGGTAATATGCGGAAAACTACTATAATAAAACACTTAAATATTTCAACCTCGTTAAGCTCATGGCAAACTTGATACAGACTAAAATTATTATATGTCAGGGTTCGATCTATAGAGTTATATATTTTAATTCTTAAAACATACTTTCTTTGCTTTAAATTTTAAATTGAAACACATATTATTTTCACCTTTATGAGTTTCAGTATTTTATACATATATTTCATGCTGTTCCTATTTGTATCATAAAACTCTGCCACGCATGCCTGCTTATCGCAATTTTGAGTTTTATAGCCTAAGCCCTGCCTAAGCCCCACATCTAACCTGTAGGAATATATATTTTACAACCCGCAGGTACATGTGCCAAATAAACACGGATCCCATGAAGAGCCAAGTTGGCTATCTGGATGTTGTAGGTGAGCAAACGAAATATGAATAAAAACCAAACATATCGTGTAATATAATTTACGATAATGAATGCAATTTGAAGGCGGCTGGTTACGTCTTTACACTAGTGCAGTTCTTTAAGCTTGTTCAGTGAGATTTACAATGCTTAAATTAGGCTCTATGAATTTTAAAATGGAGTTATTCAAATTTGAGTTTACTTTACAAATGTTGGATTGCATTTAGGCAGCGGGCATACGCCTCGTAATCAGAGGTTTAGCTTAATCAGACTTCTACAACCAATGAGACATACAATTTGACAGTTTCTTAGTTCACTGATGAGAATGTTTTCAACATTCGAAATAGTACTACCGAATTTTTCCATTAATTTTTCTCTCAGCTTACTGACGTCAAGGCCCGACTCGACCATTTCTGTAAGCGTAAAATGTAGAGCAGCTTGACTGCTATGGAAGCGAATCGCAATTGTGATTTGTCTTTTGGTCTTTAATTTGTTGGCCAACCTATATAATTTGCTTGCAATTAGCACTCTGGCAATTTTATGCACGTTTGCGAGTGGAAAATGATTTGTAATTTGTGCTGAGTGATGGTTGGCTCAATTGTTGTGCGAACGGGTCGATCAATTGACGCCTCGACTTGCGATTCTGTTTGCAGCTGATAGTTATTTCTTTTTTGCTGAAATTGGACTAATTGCCTAGGCAAGTGGCGAGTGCTGAGTGGAAGGCAGAAAGTGTTAAGTGGAAAGTGGAAAGTGGGCTAGTTTAGACGTTAAAACTCTGCTGCAGGAAAGTTGCTCGAAACTTGTTAACTACCCTCGATTGAGTCTAATTGCAATGGCTGCTAAAGCCAAATCCGACTACGTTTAGTTGGGTTGGGCGTTTGTTTTTCGAGCTCTGCTAACTATTGGCTAATTGAGTTATGCATGCTTTAAGGCGGGCATTTAAAGCTGTTATCGGCCAGTTCATACATTTCACTTACTTTGGTTTTCCACTCTAAAACAATGAACATTTAGAAAGCACCTGGAGAGCAAAGTGAAAAGGTAATGAAACAATTTACATGCTACGTGGCTCTGGCTCCTGGCTCTTGGCTCTTGGCTCGTGGTGGGTTTTCACTTCTGCCTGAATTACTCTATATATGTCCATTTCCATGTCCTTTTTTCTTTCTCTGTGTCCGGTGCTCTGTGCTCGGAGTTCGGTGTTCGGTGTTTGGTGTTCGTGTCCATGCGCCCACGTTAATTATTCAGCTGGCGTACAAAACCTCAGAAGAGACAAGGCCCAGCCTCGTATTGCAGACAGATTTTAAATGAATATGCCAACACTGCTCTCTCCCCTCCGCAAACTCTTCCCACCCGCGGCTTCGGGTTTACCTCAGTTCCGGCTTGGGCATTCCCATTCCCATTCCCATCCTTCCACACCAAAAACCGCGGCATTTTGCTACGCTCGTAAGTAACCACTTTGGTTGATTGTGTTTTCATTGATGTCGAAATTCATTATAGCCTTAAACTCTGCAAGAGTTTCAGAGAAATCACAGCGCCTCGAAAACAACTGAACATTGTTTAAATCGCCTTTTTTTGTCAGTGTAAAATGCCTTATATAGAAACGAGCTGCTCCAAATAAAATCTATTAAATATAAATACTAATTTTTAAATCTTAAAAAAAAAACCATATGAAGTCAAAAACCTAAACGTCAAACTAAAGCTTGAAGGAATTCAATAAAATAATTAATAATGTTAATGTATATTCTTGTAGCATTAATCCAAATAGCATTTGAGTGTGTAAGCTGCCAGCTCACGTTTTGTTTTTAAACTCTCTTATTGTTTTATTAGTTTTATTTTCCATACATAGTATATACAATAATACATATGTATATACTTTCAGTATCGCATTATTCTAACACACTAACTCACATTAGGCTTATTTTGGTACAGCTAACAGGAAAATTCAAAGAAATTTGGTTGGTTCATTAAATGAAGTAAAATTAGCAAAACTGAATTAAACAGAGAGAGTTTTTGGACAATATTCGCAAAAGCTTGCAATGCAATTTAAAGATATTCAGTTAGGTTGTTGAATGGACTTAAATTAGAAAAATAAAATCAAATAGAGTTTTTAGACAATAGTCGCCTACGACCTTAACTCTGTTCCATTGCATGGGGTCTATCATCCTTTCTATTGTCAGTCAATCGGGAAACTCATAAAACTGCAATAAAATGCATAGCCAAAAGAAATTCGCATTCAAAAACCAATAGCCAAAGCCGCGGTGTCATGAAGCATAGTTCATAAAATGCCTTTTACAGCATAAGCAAAATATCGTCGGGGCAAAATTTATTATTTGAAATGAATTATTCAATGCCTCGCTGGCTTCTCCACATACATATGCATGTAGTACAAAAACAATCATGCACAACAAGAATAAATTGTTAAGTGCATCAACAAATAAAAGCGGAGCCAACCGAAAATGTGTCCACAATTTTTATAGATGAGAAATTTGTTCAACATTTTTGGTTAGCTCTTTGATGCATGGCTGTGGAAGCGTTGACTATTGCTTGATTGTCCATGTAGAGGATGGCTCTCTTGTGGGGCAGAGGGGCGGGCGGTGGTCAGAGGGAGGGCCAGTCAAGTGGCAAAGCTGTGAAAGTGTCGGAGCGACATTGGGCAGCGTCGAAAGTGGATTTGTTGACGCAGTGCGCTGTTGAAAAATGGTTTGAAAAATGGCATTTTAATGCATGGAATCCACAACGTAAGGCTTAGAGAATATCTCTCCTGCAAGAACGAGTGCAGAACAAATTCTAAACTTTTTATTCGTAAGCCTAGTAACAGGCTGACAATAGAATGCAGGATGGAAAACATTGAGATTAAGCTGAAATTATAAACGAAATGCCAAGGATTAAAAACACTAAAATTGCCCAACAAACTTGTCAAATTTTAAATGCTCTTAAATTAAATACGGATAAAGTTAATTAAAACCAGTAAGGACGGAGCTACAGTCGGACGCAACCGACTGTAGGAGACTCTGTACTTTGTGTTTTCTTCGCTGTTTCTTATTCGATCGTAATGTAATTCACATCATCGATGGGAATTGTCATTGTCTACGTACATGCCACATCCCAAATCTTTAGCTTTAAAACTTGAGCTTTAAAACTGCAAACTGTTCCTAAATTGGTTTTTCGGTTAGCGGAGGAATGAGAGGAGTTATCAAAAAACCCATACTAACTTGATCTGATGGTTGCATAGGAGGACATAAATACCAAAAAATGGTATTTCTAGCTCTTATAGTTTGCAAGCTCTAGGCTGCTTCTCTGTCTACGCTATCTTTACTGTTTCTTTTCCGTTGGTAATATAATTCACAGCGTTGATGGATAATGCCATAGGCTGCGTACATGCCAAATCCCAAGTCGATAGCCTTCAAACTGTGGCTGTAGTGGCGCTTACATACATTTATAAAACAATTCATTGGTGCATAACTTCGCTGTTTCTTCTCCGTTTGTAATGTAATTTACAGCATCGATGGATAATTCAATAGGCTACGTACATTTCAAATCACAAGTCTGTAGCTTTATTATTGTGGCTGCAGTGGCACATACATGCATTTTAAAAAAAATTTTCTCTTGCATATCTTCGCTATTTCCAATTCAAATCATAAATAAATTAATATCATCGGTGAAGAATACCTTAGGCTACGTATATGCCAAATTACAAGTCTGTAGCGCTATTATTGTGGCTGCTGTGGCGTTTATAGTTTTCGAGATTTTTGAGGTAGGTGTAGATTTTTGATGATTCGCGGATGAAGGAGGCGAGATATCAAAAGTTTGAAACAAACTTGATCTGCTTGCATTAGCTGACTACCTAAATCCGGAAAGGTGGTGTCTCTATCTCTTTTAGTTGCTGAGATCTAGGTGTTCATACAGACAGACGGACAGACGGACAGACGGACAGACGGACATGGCTATATCAACTCAGCTCGTCGTCCTGAGTCAGAATATATATACTTTGTGGGGTCTACCACGCTTCCTTCTGCCTGTTACATACATCTGTCAGTTGCACTAAACTAATAGACTCTTTTACTTTTTTAAAGTACAGAGTCTAACAAGTTAGGACGCAGCAGATGTGTCGGGCTACGGACAAAGGAACAAACGGACAATTAAATCTTGACCTAGAATATACTATATACTTTGTGGGCTCTGCCACGCCTTCTTCTCGGTATTTCACTCATTTTTCTCTCATAGACCCTTTTGTACTTTTTAAATGTTTTTGAATTTAAATTTAAGTTTATTAAGTACCAGATTATTCATTCATAATCGAAAGAGCTCCAAAATTTCGAATACTTTACAGTTTTAATGGATATTGCAAGGCTTATTAAAGTATTATCCCAATTTCTTAACACACATTTTGAGCACATTTTGAATTAATTTTTATCTCGCATCATTTCAGTTCATTTCATAACATTATCACCCGCTGAGCTCGGCGATAAAAACGGCATTCACTTCGACACGTAACCCCAGTAAACCCCTCTATTCCTGCATCATTTGTCGCCAGGCTCAAGCCTGCGGGTATGTGGTTGAGGCATTACTGGCAAGTCAACAGACCTCTGCCTGCAGACTTGTACAACATGACGTATTCGTAATATGTGTAAGCGCCGAGTAAAGTGGAGTAGAAGAAAGAATCGAGCAAAGGCAACATTTTGTAAAACACGCTCATCATTGTTGACACGTTGACTTTCAAGTTTCATGTTTACAATATGTCCGTCATACACTTTGCTCTGTTTGCTCTTGGCTTTTCTCAAGTGTAAGCTTTGTTCTGGCAGGGGGAGCAGATGAGCAGGGCAGCTAAGAAATCACTATGGTGAGTGCTGTCAATAATTTCTTGGAAGCTGTCATTGTTATATAAATTCCGAAAGTTTCCGACTCGTCGGTGGCCGAGGAAAGTGAAAAGATACGAGATTCGTTTTTAAATGCTCCAGTTATTAAAAGCACATTTTGAGTGAGAACAGAGCGATGGTGCTTCCATTCATTAAGTGGCACAGAAATGTTATCCTCCGCCCGGCACTCCCCTGCCAATTTTGCACTTCTCTGTGTGTCTTTCCTTCTTTTTTGGCCAAGTGAAAAATTGTCAAGCGTAAAATTATAATTAATTGCCCAGTAACACCCAGAGACTACAGGCACGACAAAGAGACACACAGCTCCAGGTACAGCATCCATATCCATAGTCAACCTGCCACAGGACTCTGCTACCTGCCAGATAGCAGCTCGTTACAGAAAAATGTCAAAAAATGCGAACAGGCGAACATGTCCTGGTGGCATATCAGCTCATAAAGCGTGGGCCTTATTTTTAGTCTACTTTTCCTCTATTTGTGTGCTGCTTCGCTGGCTGTTGTGACAAGTGTGGAAAACGGAAAACGGAAAACTTGTTGAAGTTGCCACAGATCTATGAAAAAATACTTTAATTGGTTGCAGTTATGACAAGTGTTTTGTTTGATTTTTTTTGTGTAGCAAATTTTATTTCTACATCGAATAAATTCAACAAAAACTTGTGAATTTGCTCGTACGTGAAAATAAGGATTTGCAGCAAATATATTTATGAAAATAATTCGGATTATATAACTCAATATCAATATCAATGCAAATGTACATGTGACATGAAATAGTTAATAACTGTACGATAGGTAAACCGTAGATCTCGAACAGCAACAATAATCATATGTGAATTATTGAATTTAATTGCAATACTTTTGTTCTTCAAAATTTATAAGATCTTTTTGTGGGAACAGACTTTTTCTTTATTTATTAAATATTTATTTATTGCAACGATAAGCAATTAATGTGAAATGAATAGATGTTGTGATATTCAACGTTTTTGTTTTAAAAATATGTTAAATATGAATCGAGCATATCATTTGATTTTATTTGAAAATAGTTTTGCTCACGAATCCAACTTTGTTTATTGCTCATACAAATGCATTTTTAAAATGTTATTATATAAAGTGCCAAGTGCTATTCTAGATCTATAAACGAGCACTTTTGTCTTATAAACATTAATGGACTATAATTGGTGCGTCGTATAAGCGAAATCTACTGAATACCACGCCGTTTTAATTTAATTTGGTTGAAATCTCCAATCTACTAAATTTCCTTTCAACAATCTGCCACTTTCTCCTTTTCACTTTCATGTTCAAACAACAACAACTGTTAACCAAACCGAATCGACCAACCAACCAACATTGTCGTCAACAACAACACTACAACAACTACGACCACTGATGCTGCTGCTGCTGCTGCTGCTGTGAACTGCTGACACCTGGCGAACCTTCCACGCTCCTTGTTTCGGATGGCCCACGCGGCGTATGAATAATATGTCGCTTGTTACTGTTGCCATAACTATGTTTACGTCGGCCTCTGTGTAATGTCTCTCTCTGTATCTCTCTCTGTATCTTTCTCTGTGTCTGTGTCTGTGTCTCTCTCTGACTCCGCACAGTGCCCCCAGACATACTGGACTATCCCACCAGCACGGATATGGTCATACGCGAGGGCTCAAATGTAACCCTAAAATGCGCTGCGACCGGGTCGCCCACGCCGACGATAACCTGGCGACGCGAGGGGGGCGAACTGATACCCCTGCCCAGTGGAGCCGAGGGTAAGTACCCGACAGAGTCAGAGACGGAATGTGAGTAGGGGATTGCGATTGTGTGCGTATGCGTGTGACTGGCTTACTCTTTGCATGACAAATGAACTCTGTGGGGGGGAATTGTGCGGGGGGGCATGTAAATTATTTGCCACAATGTCGAAGTCAAACAATGCGAGAGGTAGATGAAAAGCCGACAACATCGCTGCGTGTTTGCTCAGCATTAAATAACATGAGAGCACTTTAAAGACCCTTCATACTCTGGGACCTTGCAATTAGCTTGAAGCATCGGCTAAGCGTCGCAACGTGTTTGAACGTGTTCAAAAGAGGCCGCAAAAGGCAGTTCCAATAATAATGTATTTCTATACCGTAATTAACTCAATAAACGTTTAATGATTGCACGCAAGCAGATGCTCGTATTATTATTATATTTATTTGCGCGTAAGTTATTTTGGTATATTTTAGAACAGCGTATAATTTAAGGCTGTTTCTTTAGCATATGATAATGCTGTATTTAGTAAATACGTAATAGATTTCTTGCCGAAATCATAAAGCAATAAAAATTCAAATCATCCTTATTTACATACACGCATTCGATTTACATTTTTGCTCCATTGAATATCACAAGTCGGAGTAAATTATTCAGGCATCCAAAGTCTTTGCTCCAATCATCAATGACTGGCAATTGCTGGTTATCTGGAAGTCATCGAGTATTATGGCTGCGATAACGTTCACCAATCTGTGACAGGTGCATTACTGAAACTACCATTCCAAATCAAAATCAAAATCAAAATCCAAGTCCAAACCCAAATGCCGAATTCCGAATTCACAACGACTGTGGCTTTGCTGCTGTCAGTTTCGTCGAAGGCAAATGAAACATTCATTACGAGTTTTTGCCACTTGGCAAATCGATAAATCGTTTCGATTTTGACTTCGACTGCATACGAGCTCACGCACATACGTATTTACACAATGATTGGGTACTAAAATGCCAAATGCGGTGCAAACAATTTCAATTGAAGCATCCATGGGAAACAAGAACTTTGTAAATTGCAACGCATTCAAGTACAAGAACTGCATGAAAATACAATCAGTTTGAATTCAAATTTACAGACTGGCGAAAAATACTTCGAGCAGCATATGCAATAAGTTAGCACACAGCGAGCAGCTGTTTTTATTGTGAATCTATTAAAATAGAGCAGTGTTGCTAAATCAGCTTTTTTCACGTCAAAACTCATGCTGAAATAAAGAACAATTACAGATCTGTAGTAATTATTTTAATTGATGTTCGCCATTAAATCATCTGTATTTTGAAAATAAAGTGGCTATTGCTTTTATTGGCATTCAAAACTTAACTTAAAATTTAGACATTAAAATATCATAAGGAAATTATTCTTGGTTTAAAATAAAAAAATGTAAGTTTTTTGACGATCTTAATTTCCATCTTTGTCCAAAAAACCTGCAAAAATTAATTACACTGGTTTGGCAGATTTGGAAATCAGCTGTGATTAGATTTCTGTGTATAATAAACGCGAAAAATCATCTAACATGAAAATCCTGCGCGATTAATGAGATTGTGATATCAATGATAATAATGATTAGGCCCATCGCTTTACAGTCTGTACACGCATGACATGCCCTCAGTTCGGAACATTCCGATTTCGGACCCGAGTAATTTACTTGTTGCCACCTTTGCAGATGACACTGCTATTCTTGCCAGGGATAAGTGTGTTTACACTGCTACAGATCTTCTTCAAATGTATTTAAAAAGGTTTGAGAACTGGGCCTGCAGATGGAATATTGCTATAAATACAAACAAATGTGTATCAGTTACTTATACTCTTAGAAAAGAAACCTCTCCTGGAGTATTTTTACATGGCGAACTGTTGGAACAGAAGGATGCTCACAAATATCTCGGAGTTACTCTAGATAAACGGCTAAATTTCCAGCGTCACATAACAGATGTAGTTAAGCGGCTTAAAACTAAAGCGAGTAGCATGGCTTGGCTTCTAAATGACAGGAGTAAATTATCGCTCAGAAACAAAGTCAAAATTTACAAAGTGATTCTGGCACCCATTTGGAGATATGGGATACAAGTGTATGGCATAGCAGCGAAATCCAATCTAAGTAAAATTTGTATAATGCAATCTAAAATCTTGCGCAGAATATCTGGTGCGGCGTGGTATATAAGAAATAGAGATATTGCAAAGGAACTCCGAGTACCATTGGTTGGAGATATTATCAATCGGCAAGCTACTGCATATCGGATTAAACTATTAAACCACCCTAACCAGCTAGCAAAAAGACTCCTGCGAGCGAGAAGAAACCACGGCATAACGATGAGGAGAAGACTGAAAAGAATACACCCAACTGACTTACCAAACAGACGAATATAACTCTAACTTAATATTTGTAAAAACCCTATTCTTTAGGAGTAAATATATACAATTGTATATATAAATTGAAATATTACACATCACTATGGTGCAAATTACTACACATAACAGTAATAGTATACCATAAAATATAGTACAATAAAAAATTTTTATATTTTCACAAAAGATATCAATGATTAGCTAAGCCGTTTTCTGGCTTTTTTTTAAATTTATTTTTTATTTTGATTGTTGTGCTCATCCTATTAAAATTTCTTTTTTTGCAATACAAAATTGGCAACACTGGAATAGTTTCGGTTTGGCTATGAGTTTCAGCTTTGCTGCCTACTATTGTAGGTCTGAGTTTTGGCTTAAATATTTACCTAGCTATTCTTATGTGAAAGTGTTCTCAAATACAAACCATCCCAACAAAAGGCAACAACTTAATTAGACCTGATGTATAGCAATATCAGAGAGGAGAACCAAAAAATATATAAAATAGAAACAGTATAATAGCATCCTGATGTTAAATTCTAGATAAACTAGGGCAAAATGTAGACACTTCGATGAGTGAAGGATGGGAATGTATTTTACAAGTCTTTGTGTTGTTATGTTTATTACGTACATAAGTCCTAATTAACCAACTTATTTTCCTGCGTCTCTCCTTGTGTCTTCCCGAACTCATGCAATGGCTGTTCTGCCTGTTTGTTTCTTTGCAGCCATCGCATACAATGGCTCGTTTTTGACAATTGCCAAAGTGAATCGGCTGAATATGGGCGCCTATCTCTGCATTGCCTCCAATGGCATACCGCCAACAGTCAGCAAGCGTGTCATGCTCATTGTGCACTGTAAGTATGCGGGATTCCAGATGAAGCTGCAACCGAAACTGAAACTGGAGCTCTGACTGGGACAGAGGGACGCAAGCGGGGCATATCAATTTAACATATTTAAATATTTATAGTTTTGCGCTAGAGCACAGCATGGCGCCAGTATTGCTGCCCGTGCTGCTCTCGCCGGTGTCGGTGTCGGTGGCGTATGAGCAATGTGCTCCATCCAGACTGAAGCGGAAGCATTGCAGACAGACAGAGGCGAAAAGCAGCAGCACAAAGCGCCACTTCAAATCTACACCATACAAAATATGCTGCGCATTTTAATATTGCCTGAGAACAGGACACACTCCGCTCTCCTTGTCTCTCTTGCTCTCTCTTGCTGTCTCAGTCTCTGTCTCTGTCTCTCTGCGCTATCTGTTTAGCACTTTGTCTGTCTGCCCGTCTGTCTGCATACTTTTAGGTGCCATGCATAAAGTAAATAATTAAGTGTGCCCCAGCTAGTTAGCATTTTTAGCGCTCTTTCTCTAGCCGCCCCCATCCCCTCTCAGCTCCAGCGGCAGCGGCTAATTAAATAAAAATTTTAAGTTGCTCAACAATTTGCCAAGCAGGTTCGCTCTTCGCTGCTGGAGCGCTGCAAAGTATGATATACTTTTTGTCGGAAAGCAAAGAGCTTACTGCAGATTTGAGGTTAAATATTTATTGTGCTGTTAAAGTACGTTTGCTTGCAGTTGTTGTGGGTTTTCAATAAAAATTAAAAAGTAATTACGTGCACAAATACTATTACAACTACTAGAACTTATGCAGGTCTGCCCACAAATTCCTGGAAGTAAAACAATAGCGAATGGAATTTTAGATAAATGTCTGGTTTATTTTTTATTTCACACACCATGGCATACCTGAACTGCCATTACAATTACATTCCTCCATTGAGCGTCGATTTCTCTACGTAGTTCTGCTCTTTCTCTTGAACATTTCCCCAGGCATACTTTCTAACTATTTCTGTTATTTGCTCTCTATTCTCTTTATCCGTTTATAGTTCCACCAATGATTTGGATACAAAATCAATTAGTTGGCGCTGCCCTAGCCCAGAACATTTCACTGGAATGCCAATCGGAGGCGTTTCCCAAGTCCATTAATTATTGGATGAAGAATGATACGATTATCGTGCCAGGTGAGTCATAAAAAAATAAGTATAGACCATGAAATATCATAGGTCGAACGAAGGCTTTATAATATATAGAGTTAAAGTTAATGCATGGGTTTGTAAAACAAATAATAATCAGAAAATGACTCTTTAGGGCCATAATGAATACTGGTCCTAATAAACTTAATACACAGTTCTCAATCGGAATTCTACTGCACTTTTCTTACCTAAATTATTTAAATACCTCGTGAACTAATAAACTACCCCAACTATCCATTCAAATTCAGTAAATTGTAATTAATTTGACCAAATACCAGAATCTACTTTGATTGCTCTCAAACTCCTAGGTACAATTTCAACTTAATTTTCTGGCGAGCCATTAAAAAAGCCGCCCATCCATGCATTGGATGGCCATTCATTCAGTCAAACGCCCACTCATCTTGCCCGGCAATGAACTGCACAATCAAAACAAAAAGTAAAGAAATCAAAAAAGTAAAAATGTGATGAACAAAAAGCCCACAGTGGTCGTCCACTTACCACAGCTCCTGTCCTTTCCTTCCTTCTCTTCCCTTCCCTTCCAGTAATCTGCCTCTCGCAGGCCTTTGGTTCCGACTGTGAACTCAGCGAAAAAGTCACAGACATGCAGACAGATTCTCCTCTCCTTTGAGCTCCTGTTGTTTTCAAGTTGCGCTGTGACACAAAATGGAAAAAGTGATTGAAAATGACCTCAAGTCAAAAGCAGCTCCATGAGCCTGGCAACTGTGCTGGACTAGAGTTTTTAATGGAGTTGCAGCTTTTTTGTTGCTCATGGAAATGCGTTGAATTTTATAAGTACATAAAAGGGCTACCAAAGGATTTCGGAGTTTCAAAGTGCCAAGTTTAAGGAGCTTATGAATAGTGCCAAAATATGAGGTTGAAATCGAGCTTAAACTTTTTTTTAACAAGTTTTGAACTAAAAGATTTGAATTATTCACGTCATGAAAGGATTTCACCATTCTGAGCATTGTTTTCAAAGAGAGATACGTAAATTTAAAGCAATTTATTGACTCAACCAAGGACTTCAATTATAGCATATCTGACATTCAGATGAATCTTTAAATTTGCATTTTGTCAAGAGACACGAGCAAATCTTTGCCTTCAATTCATTAGAAAATCATTTTACTAAACTAATCAGTCGCTCACTGCCATGCATAACAATTACCTGGTTTACCTTTTGTTAGCCCCAAAATATGTAAGACAAAGCCAAATCCCAAGCTTAGTGCAAACTACTAAATCTAACCGACATCAAACGTAAATCAAAAACTCTGTGGAAGGGCTGGAGAATGGGGAGGGGAGATTGAGAACGGTTTTTGTATAAATTAAAATGAACCATTTGAAACAGAGAGGAAAAGAGCTCAACCAGTTTAGTCAAGATGACAACAAGTTGACTCAAGGTAAAAGTAGACTCTCAATTTTTCGTTTTTTATTTTTAAGACCCTGTACTTTAACTAAGTACAAAAGCGTCTATTAGGTCCGTGCTAGTGAAAACTGTGTGTAGCAGGCCAAAGGAGGCGTAATTGACTTCACAACTTATATATACTATTGATTTGGTAGTCCTGAGTCGATATGGACTTGTCCGTTTTCTGTCTGGGTACCCGTCCATATCAACATCTAGATTAAAACTACAAAAGCTGAAGATACCTTTTTTGGTATGTAGGCTAGCCTATGCTGCAAGCAGATCAAGTTTGGTTTAGATTTTTGTTATCTCTTCACAATTTCCTTTTTTCTGACACTAACTACAAAAAGCCAAAGCAGCCACAATTTTAAAACAGACTGGTAATTAGAAATGTAAGTATCCCAGGGCACTCTCCATCGATGCTCCACAAAATAGCGGAGATATGCAACAGACATTTTGCTCGACTTGGTTGGAGGAAAGTATGGGTTGTGGGAGATGGTGCACATGGTCTCTTACCGTCACTTGCGTCCGACTGTAGGCTTCCATTCGACTGATGTGCTGCGTCCCTTCTGGTTGAAACCAAATTACATTGGCTAAGAAGAAGGATAAGCATGAGGCCAGACACAGGACAAATGAGCTCAGAGAGGAAACTGACAAGTGTGCACCAGTTTAACAGACTGTTGACTCGGCAGTTCCGACTCCGAATGCGACTAAAGGAAAACGGGTTAGGTCTCATTGCGGTTAAATGTATGAGGGCCACACAGCCACACAGACACTCAGACCGTCAGACATTGAAGCAATTACTAAACGTGTTTATCTGCCACTATCTTTATCTGTTGCTGTCGCTTTCGCTCACGCCGTAACTCTCGCTTTCTTTATCTGGCGCAGGTGAACGCTTCGTGCCGGAAACCTTCGAATCGGGCTATAAAATAACAATGCGCCTGACCATCTACGACGTTGACATTTCGGACTTTGGCTCGTATCGCTGTGTGGCCAAGAACTCGCTGGGCGACACAGATGGTGCGATCAAATTGTATCGTAAGTATTCCCCTAAAATACCAACAACAACATGCATAGCCATTACAATAACCATAACCGTAAACGAAAATGTAACTGGGAATGTAACTGTGAATGTAATTCTAACTGCAATGCTAACAGCATGTGAACAATGCCCATAAGTCAGACAGCTCCCGGCAATTAGGGCCAACAACTATTTGGCCAACTGTAGCTTTTAATTAATTTAGGCCAATGACTCAAGCCAACCCCAAAAACAGAGTACATAATAAATGCTCCCACTAAGTTATTGCCCCTAAACTTTTCCTCTCCGCTGCCCAAACTGTTGACCCAGGTCCAGCCAGAGACCCTTTGACCCCTTCGCCCGGCTTCACTGTGTCATTGATTGATTTATGAGCATGCTAAAATGTAACGGGAGTTGAGAAACTTGAGCTCAGTGTAAACAAGGTGAATGGGTTGGCTTAATCGTATGAAATGTCTGAGTATTGATTTGAGATTCAGACGTACTTGTAGTATTTACTTTGAAGTTATTTTATTTAAACTCCTTGAATCTAGTAAATATTACATAAATTATATTATAGCCGGAATAGAGTTGTGTTTTTAGTGAATATTGTATAGTTTAAGTCCGGCGTTTTCTAGAAACACTGCTAGGGGAAGTATAATGTGGAAAATAAGACTATTAAATAATGGTTGTTTAAAAATTCAACTATGAATCGGTATAGAATAGCTTATTAATTCAAATTCGTTAAAACAAAATCGGCAAATAACAACTACAAGATACAAATGTAACTTTCAAAAAAAAAAAGTTAAACAAAATACCACTAATCAAAATAAATTGTAATTTTCAAAAATTCAGTTCCCCAGTTGATTATTCAATTTATGAAACCTTTTTGCCGCCAAGCTCTTTTCATTTGAGCTCAATACCTAAGTAGTCAGTCAGTCACTACAAAGTCATTTTATGTATGCAGATACGCACGAATGTGGATGATAAATTTAATGCAATAAGCTTGAAATCATTCATTCAACACACACGAATAATAAACTCGTTTCCCACCTTCCCTAGATATTCCGCAAACAACGACTATAACCACTATGGCGCCCACTGTATCGATAAATACAGTGCCCGTAGTAATTGTAAAATACAACAAAGGTAAACTGCAATTGCAAGCCAATCACAATGTCTACTTGACGATTTTCCCTTCACTCCGCAGAGCAACGATATAGCAGCAACAGCAACTCGAATATCAACAGTCCCTACAACTCCAACAATCAGCAAAACAACAAATCACAACGAAACAAAGCCAAGGCTTTGGACCAGGCTCCCTCGTCGCTAAACACAGTTTACATGGGAGCCACATCTAGTTTATGGAACACACAGGATCATCACTCGCAGTCCACGTCTCGGGGCAAGGATCATCACCAGCAGCAGCAGCAGCATCAGCATCAGCAGCCTCCATATCTGGGTGAGTTTGGGGACATTGATGTACTCTTGGGAATAGATGGGGGGTTCGAGAACTCCAGTGAATTCTCAGCTACTTCACACGCTGTTCGAAGGACACTTGAAGTTACTTTGCTACCCTTCGGGCAATATTTTTATTGGCTCTCATGACACAGCAGACTATAAATATTTGGCCATTTATTTTATGTTTATGACAAATCATAACGACTTTAGCACGGCTTAAGGGCTCTGCCCTTCGTTCTCCATGCGACGCCTGCTGTCGACACTTGTTAGATACAGATACTTTGGCTCAACTCATGAAAAATACTTTCTGCCAAAGCATATGGCCAAACCATTCGCTATCCGAGCCCCTTCGTCTGTCCCTCAGTCGTCCGTCTGTCTTCCAATGAAAATATGACTCTCTAGCATGCAGTTCTTCCTCTGTGTCCTGCGGCAGCAAGTTTGTCATTCCGGCAGTCTCTGGGGCTCTGCAAAGTGTCTTGTGTAATGTGCTGCTAATGTGGCTCATCATAATATACAATCAACATAAATAATAATGCTCGCAAATCTCAATGTTTTGTTCTAAGCATGTCCTCAGTAATGTCCTCGAGGTGTCAATGTAGTTTCAGGCCTAACAATGCTTTGACTGAAGTGGATGCATTACTCAATTCAGACTAAATAACAGAGTTCATCTTTGTTCAAATTTCCTTTTACTCATTTCCATAATTTTGTTTGGAAACTCTGATTAGCATTATAATATTTTAAATAATGCATATACAAAATCCAACTAATCTATCTATCTTTTATACTCGTAGAATGGTTAAAAACAGAGCTAATAACTTTGTGTAAATGTAAAAGACAGAAGGAGGTGTGGCAGACTAATTTGAGTCGATCTAGCCATGTCCGCCTCTCTGCACGAAAGTTTCGATGTCAACTATAAGCGCTAAAGGCAGCTGAAGTTTATTTGAATTCTTGGATGTCAGGCTTCTTCCGCTCAAAATAGAATAGATTGCCCTATTCAAGAAATTCAAATCTATCTACATAAGTTCTGTCTTTAGTAGTTGGTCGAGATCATTTCATCAGTACGTAATAAATAGCGATATGCTACACCAAAGTTTTGCATATCTAATAAGCAACAATAACTTAAATTAGGAGGCTACATTCACCCGTATGAATATAGAAATATTGTAGGTAGCATTTGTGAAGCTACTATCGTAGAGAACAGTTGGACAGTTGGAACAGAAATCGTGCGAAGTAGTTGTTCAATAACTAAAAAGAGTTATGACACTCTTCTGGTTAACGAGCGATATGAAGAGTTAAAAATGGGATTGATCGATGAACTTAAGTGTACAGCCAGAAGCGCGGATATTCACACAAAACTGAGGCAAAGAAATATATGAAAAGGTGAAAATCTTCATAAGTATGTGTTGAATATGAGAAGAATAGCTCTACAAGGAATGATCGTCAAAGAGTCGGTTATTACCTATATAGTTGATGGACTAAGTATAAAAGATGAATACAAATTTCACTAATACTTATACGGCTGCAAGACATACAAAGAATTAAAAGAAAAATTTGAAATGTATGAACGTATCGCAAAAAAAATAGTTCGACGATACCATTGCGTTAATAGAAACATGGCGATTGGAAAAATTGTACGATGTCACAATTGTGAAATCACCCGATCACTTAAGGAATGACTGCACCTCTGAAACGATATGTTTTAAATGCGATAGGACTGGACATAAATTGCCCACACATTTCCAAGACAGTTGTAAGGACAAACGCTCAAAAACAGATGTATCAAAAATTCATCGCGATTATTTCAAGAAGCTAGCAAAGTTAGAAGGAGCTACTAAAATAAAGTAAATTTTCATGTTAAATAAGCTCACATAATTAAATATGTAATTTAATACATTTATTTAAACCAAATATATCACAGCCCTGGATAAAAATTCAATCAAAATACTTAAAAAATTCGCAGATGTTTTTTTTTTGTTATTTTTCCAATATTCTTTGGTCTATTATTCATTGCAAGGCCTTATCAGTATATGCCCAGCTCTGTGGAATTCTTTTGTCTCTTCATTTTGTGCTTTGGCGTTTATGTAAGAATTGAAGTGTCGTCGCGTTTGGTTAGTTCGAAGTGCGCCTGCCAATCAATAAACATAAAATTTTATACTCAGAACTCCCCATGCGGTTCCACAACCTATCCAACTTTCCCTTCAGAATCGTCGGGAATATGTATATCTATTCCAGCACTGTTGCAAGTAAGGGATAGAGAACGGGAGGGGAAGTGGGGTGGGTGGGAGGTGTGTGACAATGCATAAAACTTTAGAGGCGCCTGGGTGTATTGGAAAATTTGTGCATATGCGTTTGACTGAAATAAAATGCAGTCGATAAAAGCAAGAGGAAGCGAATGCAGCGACAAAATCAAATCGAACAAATTGAATATGAGGGAGCCAATGAGTGAGCCAGAGCGAGGCATGGAAAGAGAGTGAGAGAGATAGAGTGGGAGGGCGATCGGGAGGGAAAGGGAAGGTGTGAGAGGGACAACAGCGCCAAAAGGCGTACTATAAAAATTGCAGACAAATTGCACACAAGGCGTCAAGTCGCAGGGCTGGCTAAGCGTAAGACCCTGAATTCACCCCACCCCACTACCCTCCCTCCACCCTCCACCCACCAACCACCCTGCTCTCCTACCACGAGGAACGGAGATTGCAGCCCATCCACAAAACATGCAACGCCTTCAGCTACAACAGTTTTTGGCAAACGACAGCAAAAATGTTGCGTTGTCTTTGCGGGAGCGAAGGAGGAAGGCGGAAAGGAGGGAGCATCCCGAGGCGGGGGGCTCCCCCAGCTCCTAACATGACAGCCAACCATGGCGTGGGCAGACGGGGGGTGGCTACAAAGATTGAGCGTTCGCCACCCCTGGTAATGGCGGAATAGTGCTGCAATGACGACAACTTTCAAGCCTGGCATGCAACGTCGTAAGCGCAGCGTTTACAGTTAGATTTATTACCTGCTAGATGTTGCACATATCGTGCCTCCAACGGGGCACGCGGGGCTGAAGGGGCGCAGCCGCTGCCCCTGCCACTGCTGCTGCAGGGAATAGCACATGGAATGTCTGCAGACCATGGCGATGGTTCCGAGCTTATCGCAGAGCTCTCAGTTCTCAGTTTTCAGTTTTGCATATGTCGCGCCTCTGTTTTCTGGGGTCCCCCGCTCTTTAAGAGCAATTCCCACGCGCCAAGAGGGTGAGAATGGAAAAATCAGAAACAAGCCGAAAGCAAAATGCAGATGAATTATGTCCCAACACGCAGCTAATATTCGTGCAGAAACTAATAACAAGAGCTCCTGCCTTCAATTGAGTTGAAATTGTCTAAGATGGACAAAGAGACTTCACTCTTTCATCACAATTCACTCAGAAAATATCAGTACTGGGTTTAGAAATTTTTACAATTTTGTTTTCGAATAACTTACGTATGTTCGGTACTACAATATTTGTACCCCATAAAATTGAGTATAAAAAGGTATTTAACTTTGTGTAATTTTATGAAGCATTCAAAAGGAGCAGAAATTAATTTTTAATTTTTATTTATTTCGTAGTTATTCGCTCTTCTTTCTTGGTGGAAACGCTTTTCGCTGCAATGGATATTGTATTTTAATCAAAAGTCAGGTTGTAAATCGATTTGGCTTCGTCATTTAATTTTGACTCAAATTTTCAATGAAAGATGCACTTCGCTTGCAGCGCTCGTTGTTAAAAAATGTTCATGTCCAGAATTAAGTGCAGCCCTCTCCCAGCAATTCCAGTGGCAGTTCTGCACTTGCTACTGTCATTAAAATGTTGCAATCAACCACGAAATGCTGCTGCAGTGGTGCAGTGGCAACAGCAGCTTTCATATTTAATTTGCTTTGGCCAGCGGGCCAACAATATGACTCAAATTACAAGGAAATGCAATAAAAAATTAAAAATAAAAAGAGGAATCAACGCCCCCTGCTCGCTCAGCCATATGCTCCATTTGCAGTTCCATTTCCACTTGCTATGAGTGCCAATGTGGCTCCTCTGATCAGTGTTGCCAGATTTTGGGCAGACTTGAAGTGAAAACAAGCTGAAAATAGCTTATAATATATAAATGTTCGACTGATCTGTGATTTAGCATTACTTCGGTTGGTATTATGTTTTATAAAATTTAACCTAAACATAAATATTTTCTCGGCAATTTAAATCTGCGAAATTTAAAATTACTATTTGACTATTTTTTTTACACTCTGTAATTATAATTTTAAATTAATATTTCGTTTTAAAAATTTGATAATTTAGATTCATTTAATTAAGACACGGAGCATCAAATATTTGTATTAATTGGTCGATTGAAGCAAAATACATTTTTATATATACTTATATTTATATATGATGGATGTTTAATATTTGTAATTGATTGAAAGGTTATATAATATTTTGTGTAAATGATGTAGCTAGATCAAATTGAATAAAATGTTTAATAAGCCAGTTTTTTTTGCAACATTTTTAAGCCTTTCCATTTCCAAATAAGCTAAATGTGGCCTATAATGAGCCAAACTGGCAGCTCTGCCTCTGATGATTGCTGGCATTCAGCGGTCGGCAATAATTTGCTTATAATTTGCCGACTGCCAGGCAGCCTTCTGCTAGTTTCTCTGGGAGACAAGGACACTGGACACGAGTGAGAAATGACAAAGTAAATAAAATGCAACAGACAGCAGATCCTAGAGGCACTGCAAGGGAATCGCGTGCCTCCAGCACTTATATAGTATATTATACGTATAGTTTGAAGCCAAAAAGCAACTGCAGCTGAAACTTCAACTGCTTCAGCCACATGGCGTTAAATGCATTGCCATCAGCAGAGGCAACATAAAAAGGAAAAGTGCGAAAACAATAAAAAGCAATAAAAACCAAAATGTAACGCATACGCCGCGTTTGCCACTCAAGTGAGTCTCAAGTGCCGACTGCTGCACAGTAGGGCTTCGCTTCAGTGCTCTTTTTAAGTGCAACAGGCGCAACAACTGAGGTGTGAATCGGATTGCCACAAGCCCTGCCACATGCTGGCAGTCATGGGGCATGCCCCAAAGGGTGTCAGTTTAAAGTGCGCTAATGGAGCGCGTCAAAGGATGAAAGTTAAATTGGAAGCTTCAAAGTGAAATCTGTGACAAATCAAAATTCGAAATTTTTATTGCTGAATAGAATTATTGCCCTTTCCACAACGTAACGTTTGTTACCTTCGATGATAATTGACATGCGTTTCTATATATAAACTTGTAAGTTGAAAGGCTTGAATGTTACATTGGAGGAACATTTTATGAATATTGCACTCCTTCCCAAGGCTTTCGGTGTTTGTAAGCCGAATATGATGGTTATCAGCTATAGAACTATACATATAGAATCTAGTTGTAGTCCAACAACGTAGGGCATAAAATAATACCACGTATGTTGGAACGAAATGGGTGAATGCTGATAAAACTCATTAGGCATCAATAAGGAAAATGATCTACAACCTAAAGAGACTTAAACTGAATTTACACTTGGGGCGAAAACTTGCACAGAAAGCTTACTGGATTACTACAGAACTCTGTAATCAACTTCAAGTTCTTCTCCCAGAAGAAAACGTTGCAGAACCCCCAAAGTCTATACTGGTTCTTTACTGTTCTTATTACAATAAGAATTATATGTCATTATTTGAACTTGCGGCTGTTGTTAGTCGCATTATCTTAGAATTGAGGATCATAGCTTGTTTCATGCTAAAAACTGTTCCCCCCAATTCTAAGATAAGTTCGACCTAGTGTCCAACTTTTTTCGTCACTTTCACATCATATTGCTTAGGCAATATAAAAGGTTTCCATACAAATATCCATTTATAGTTATATACTATGTGTTTATATACTATTAAAACATAAAATTTATATGAAATATTTCTGAATATTTCTGAAAAAAAGAAACTGAATTATTTAGATTATTTATTATAATTGTTTTAAAAATTATAGTTTTGACGATCGTTGGAGCATCTAACTTTAAATAAAATAAAAGCATGCATGCTTCTTTTGAGTTTTCATTGGAGCGGATTATTCGGATTATCGAATTCTAAATCTTCTGTTCAAACACAACGCTATCGATTCGAAAGGGAATCTCGATGTGATTTGAATGAATTTTTGAATTAGAAAATATTTTCTTCTGTTTTAAGCCGCAGAAGCAGAACAGTTTACAGCTCAGCTTTGGATACTGCAAATAAAGAAATGCAAAACACAACCCGAAATGAAATTATGTAAATTTAATGCAGCAACTGGATTATACAAATATGTGTGTGCATTTTATTGCCAGTGGAAGCGAATTCGAATGATAACCATAAAAAGCTGATTGAAATGCGAAACGGGAACAATTCTGTCATTTATTTCTATTAGCTGAATCGGACACACTTTGGTTAGATTGCACCCGGGGGTATGCACAGAATTATGCAGAAATTACTTAAAGTTTAGTTTGAAGTAGGTTTCGGCCTATAAATGCCGGGAGAGTGAAGCGCCAAGCGTTTGACTTACCCCCGATAAACCCCACTATATCCCGAGAAGCGCTTTCCTTCTTCGTTTTCCTTTTTCTTTATGGCTAAGCGCTTTAAAGACACCGCTGGGACTTGCTAACACACACACAGACACAGACACCGACACAAAAGCATAAACACATGCTCAAGCGTCAATAAAAATCAGCCAGACACTCTCCCACACCTACGAGACACATTCCCACACACGTACAATATATACATACATATATATAAATATATATCGAGACTAGCACGGACCAGGCGACAAGACAAACTCGTTGCTAGTACAGGGAGCAGGACAGAGCTGGATAGAGTTTTAGTGGGAGACGAGGGAGAAGAAGAAAGGAGAAAACTGGTCGTTTCACACATGAAAATGTTTGCAGACGCCAGCAAAGCAAGCGGTGCAAAGGGATTGCTAAAGCGAGCAGGGGGGTCAGGGGAGAGGTCGCTTGGAAAAGCTGCTTATAGAAAAATAAAAGCCAAAAGACATACAAATAAATTTTGCGACCCGGTGCAAAGCAATTTGCGCATTTCCGTTATAAAAATAAAAGGGTTCCTCGTTAAAAACAAAAACGAACCGAACCGAACTCAACTCCGTTTAGAACACAAAATAAATACGAATATGGCGAAAGGCGCACAAGAAAAACGGACACTCGATTCAATATTTCACTATTATGACAAACTTGGTTCACTGCAATGAACATCCATTGAAGTGGCCTTTAGGGCTGTACGTAGAAGACAGATGAATGAAGAGGACGAAGGACTGAGAACGGAGAACGGAGAACGAAATGGCAATCAATTGCCGTCTGTCAAAACTAAAGCACATATGACAAGAATTAACTTTAATGGACAGAGCATTAAGAAAACGTTTTTAAAAACAACATAAAAATGTCCTATATAAAGTACTCTGAGTTCCGCATGTAAAGTAAATCGAAAGAGCTATAAATGCCATTGAACCCTTTATTCGGTTGATAGCGACCTTCCCATATTAAATGGTTCACCTGTTAGCTAGTTCGAGGTCCAGGTGGCTGACAATTAATTAAGAGCACAACTACCTTCAAAGCGCTTCAATAACGGTTTCTTTAAAAACTGGTGTGGTTTTTAACAGATTTTAATTATATTATTTTATGTTGCACCTCTCAGGATAGATTATTTAAATACCAACGAGCATATCTGCCGAGTGAAAAACACTATATAAAATAGTGTTTTATAAAGCATTTAATGGACTAAGTGGCAAATGGGAATTGTATTCAAAATGTTAAATACACTTAAACAAAAAGAGAAGCTGTATATAATGTTGAGCTCGAATATTGATGATGTGGCATTACCATATATTTAAACCCTGTACCCCTATGGAAAATTACAAAAAGGTCAATTAAGTTTGTGCAAATGGCAAATGCGTGTATCGCCTAAAAGGATCCGCGGTAGATCCAACAGAGTATATATATGCTTGAGTGGGACGACGAAATAAGTCGATTTAGTCGATGGTAATGTCCAAAAATGTATGACCTTACGACTACATTATATTTGTATATTTTAAATAGGGAATTCAAGAAAATGCTTTTATTAACCAAGACTTTCTTTAAACTCTTCTGATTGAAAACACTCTAGATCATTTCACTTTTATCACTTTAACTTCTTTTAGAAGAACTTTAAAACTTCCAGCTTGTCCCGACATCTCGAACCAGCCACAGCCCCAAACAACCACACAACTTTAAACAATGTTCCTAATGACAAAAAAGAAAACAAACCAGAAAGCATTATAGTAGTATGTGTATGCCTCTTATCACCCGTCCCCTGCCAGCAGGCGAACCCGCTACATTTGTAACTGCAGCACACAAGCAAATGCCCAAATGAAACAGATTGGCGGAAAGAGAAATAAAACAAACAAAACAAAAACAGAGAAAAATGGGGAACAACAACACCATGAATTGATGGCAAAAACAATACACAGCCTCTCATTCAGTCGTACTATATTTTTCATTTTGTTTTTTGTTTTTGTTTTTGCTTTTTGTCGCTATATTTCGAAGTGCATGTCCTGGCGCAAAGGGTTTAACGCACTTAAGCAATAAAAATCGAAACAATTTCGATGCTGCCAAGTGAAATTGAAACGAAATGGCAACAGTAAGAGGCAAATACTTTCGATTTTTGGGCACAAGCGGAAACGAATACCCGAAAACGGAAAATTGTATGAGTGCGAATGTTATAAATAAGTGGAACAGTCTGCACAGGACAAAGTCGCAGAGTCCTGTCCTTTTTATATGCAATCTTGCCAGTGCTCAATACTGGCCTGACAAACAGTTTGGTTTTGTGTGTCCTGTCTACTATATAGTAGCCTGTGTTTTCCTGCCTCCCTATCTATCTATCTATGACTTTGTTCCGTCTGCTGGCTACAAATGACTGCCCATAAACGCATCCTGTCTATTGTTTATTCTTGCTAGCGTGTGGCAAGGCAATAATTGAAAAAGGATATTCGAATGCCAACAATATGGCGGCCGATAGAGTTATGAAAGGGGCCTATCATAAAATCCATGCACGTAAAAGAGCAACTCTGGCATTTGATTGAGTAACAGATCTTCACTACTGATAGTAATAACAATGAATCAAATTATTCTATTCCGTTGAAATAAGCTAACATTGTTAATATTCGAATAATCTGTTTACATAAACTATAAGCTTTTACAATGTTTTTCTCTTTCTCATTCCAGCTTCCGATCACAGCGCCACCTACCGGGTGGATGGCAAGAACACGCCCCTAAACCACGATGCGAAATCCCTAACCGACGACATTGAACGCATGCAAGATCTCACAAGCTGGGCATATCCTCTGAGGAAACCCATTCGCCACATGTGGGCTGTGGCTGTGCTGCCCCTCTATCTAGGGGCGTGGCACGTCTAATTTATATAGTAATTGTTGAAGTAATTTGTACAAAATTCAATTGCAAATAATAATTCAAAGGAAATGTAGTTCTAAATTATAAGCAAATATTAGTCTCTAGGAGTTTAATCGACACATTCATTTCAGTTCATGAAAGTTGTTAATATACATAAATCTATTATAATTTCAAACATAATATAAAGCCTAATCTACATTACCATACGTGTAAAAAGTTGTTGTTGCTTAGCGCGTAAGACGAAGAGGAGTTTTTCGCATTCTGTCCAAACCAGATACTTAGAGGAGAAACCCCTGGAAGATACAACGGAAATACAAAGTATTAGCATGTAAAACATAATCGGAAAGAAAACGCATAAAAATAAATTAATTAGTTTGTAAATGACATAAGAAGAGCCATTGAACTACAACTATAATTTGATTTACAACTAAAACTCAATTTAGCGCTAAGAAAAGAAACCAAAAGTGTAATACATATACATTATAGTATTTGCAGAACTTCGTTTAATTTTTAGAATTATTTTCAGCTTCTTTTCTGTGCACCAAAAGTTGTTTACATATAAATAATAGTATATGCATATGTATGTATAAAATAAAAGTATAAATATGTATTGTATTTTTGATTTAACAAAATTGAAAATTGAAATAAAAATGCCGTCTTCAATTAATTGAAATATTTTTAAATAAAAGTAACAGCAAGCTTAAAATTGACAAGGCCTAAGCAGCCCTGGATGGAATAGTTCAAATTCATATTGTAAAGATAATACCCCGATTTTACTCATTTCATTTGAACATAGTATAAAAATAGTTAGCCTGCTTTTAAAGTCCGTGTTTTTTTAGACGATGTACTTTAAAAAGTAATGTGTCTTTTAATTAATTAGTTCAAAGAAAAAAGAAAATATATGGACGGGGCAGATCAGTGGGACGGAGGCTACAGTCGGACGTAACCGACTGTAGCAGACCCTTTACTTTACTACTAGTACTACTATATGTACAGACAAACACAATCAGAGGCACTCACACTAAGCTACCCGCGTATGCAAGGCACACACCCCCCCCCCCTCACTCTGCCTATTTAGGCAAATTTTCTGTGGCATATGTTTGCTGTTTCTTATCCGATCCGGTCTTAAAATGTGTGTAACACCCAGAAGGAGGCGCATGAGGTCTACGAGTTGTATCGATATAGGTATGTCTATCTGTCCATTCGTCTGTATAAGACCGAAAATAACCATTCTTAGTATGTATGTTGGTAGGTGTATACCATACCATAGACCATAGATCGAGTTCATTTCCAATGTCGGATGTTACGCCCCCTTTGTATCTTAAAAGATACAATCGGATACAAAGCCGGATTACACGCAGTATACAGTGAACAGTTATATTCTACAGTCGAGCGCATCCTTCTGATCTGCTCCACCCGTTCAGATTATCCAGAGAGCTCGCCAAATATTCCCCAGCTATTATTATTCTTACTGTGCTTGAAGAATTAGAGAGTTTAATTGTATAATTTATTCTATGCGAAAGTTTGGTGGTACGTAGAAGTAAGTTTTAAACTGGAATTTGCAGTTTAAATGCACATTTTGATATATGGAAATTACTGAAAAAAGAAGTGAATAATACAATACAAATGTATAAAATAATAATACCCATAGTATCGCATGTTATGACAAACAATTCAGAAATGATAATTTTAATTGAATTAGGTCTATGTAAATATTTAAGGCATATAAAGTTTTGTTTTTACGCTATTTCCACTATCCCCTCCGTGGCGATTATTCTTTTTAGACAAATTTAGCTGCGAGCGTTTAAAATGTGCTGGACCACAGCATATATGGAAGCCCAACTGTGGGTTTGCTGCTTCTCCTGCATTCTGTAGCCCCCTGCACCGCCAACCACTTGTTTACTTTCGCCATCAAATTTCAACGTTATCGACCCACATGGCAACATTTTTCATTAAAAAGTAAGCTGCCAAAGGAAACAAAAAAGCTTGCAAAATTAAAAATGAGTAACGTTTGCGACTTTATAATTTAATTTAAAAAGCGCAGCGCAACTGTGAAACACATCGAGAAAAAACCATAATTATTAAAATAAATTAAATGTCTGCTGTTGGCCCTCATAAACTCGCGAGCGGCCAATTAAAAGCACGTACAACGCGGTCGCTTTTTGCTCAGGAGTTTAAGGGAACGCACAACCGAAATATGCGGGGCAATTGGCATTGTGCTGGACTTCGAGATATCCTGTAAACTAACAATAGCAGCTATCTGTAGGTAGCAGCAAAAACTAATAACAGAGCAATTGCAGTGTACCATACCAGGTCATACTAGGTCATCTCTCATCAATGAAAAACTAATTCATAATAAATTGCCATTACACTGCTACAGATCAATGTGTTTAAAAAGATTCAAGAATTTGGCCAATATATTTAATATTACTTGAATCCTGATAAATGTGTATCTTAGAAAAAATACCTCTTGGGGCAATATTCTAAGGAAAGTTGTCAACCCAGAACGACGCTCACAAATATATTCGCGTTACTTTCGACACACTTCTAAATTTCCAGAGCTATATAACTAAAATGGGCGCCTTAAGGCACAAGTGAGTAGAGAATTTATTCTGGCACCTATCTGAAAATATGAAACACAGGTATACAGAAGTCAAATCTCAATAAAATACGTGTAAATCATTATCAAATTATCCGAAGATGTTTGGTGCGAATTGGAATATAGTAGGTTAAAGGGATATTGAGAAAGAGCTCCGGATATCTATGGTCGGAAATTTTAACAGCCGTCAAACTGCTGTATAGCGGATTAAGCTTGGAATCAACCAATAACAGAGTTAGGTCGAGAAGGCAGCTCCAGAGAATTTCTCCAACTGATCTGCCAAAAAAAAAATGTATAAATATTTCCCTTTGATTGACCAAACGCATTTGTGTATATATTGTTGATACAATGAACATATATTTAAACTCTAAAAAAGTCAATAATAATAACAATAAATTTCAGAAATATTAAACATTTACTATAAAACACAGTTCAACTTCCGATTTGTAGATCCTAAAGTCTGCTCCTTAGAACTTTGAAATTAGTACATCCTTCTGATAATTCTTGGTGTAGCAGAACATAAAAACTGCTACCACGGCAATTTGGTTGCATTTTCACACACGCCGTGCTCCGCAAATGGCAAAAAATTGGCATGCAGGGGGGTAATGCAGTGGCTCGCTCCTCAACCACCTAGGCAACCACCGCTGCCCCTTTCACTGTAGGCCACACACAAAGGGCCAAGTTAATAAAGCCAACACGGCACATGGACGAAGTGGGAAGCAAAAAACCCTAACCTAACCAAAAGCCAGAATGCGCAGTACAGAGACAGGCAGACAGACAACCCCTTCCCACACACAAGCACACACACACATACACACACACATACGCATCTATGTGGATGGAGACAGTTTCCAAATGCAATGAGTGGAAACCATTAAAGCTGTTTTCGATCTCTGACCTAGTAGACGAAAAAATTGAGCCATACTTTTTATGGGCTTAATTTTCTGTCAACCATTTGCAATAATTTATGAGTATTGAAGTGTCCCGCCTTTCGTTAATATATTTAACAACAATAGAGATATTAATTGATTGAAATGTAAGGGAATATTTAAAAGGGTTAGTATCGATAGAGCAAGGTATCTAGAACTAGTCGAATCTGTGTCCTTGTTCATTATTCATTATTAAATAGGGATGTCATAAATATATTATTATAAAATATCAATATATAGATATTTAGTTATCTATTTATGTCGACATATTTCCAAATATCATAAAAACGGAGTTGTTTTATATTTTATTATATTTTATTACATTTATATTTTATTACAGTAATTCATTTTATAAAGATGCATATTAAGCCCAATACATAATATAGTCTTATATAGACTTTTGCATATATACTTGTCAAATGAAACAGTAAGTTGTGATTTATGTATTTACAATATATGTACGTATAATAATCTTGTTTTCGTAATAGCTATTAACTAATGTAATAATAAAGCCAAAGTTCACGTTAAAGCTTCCCGAGAAATTAATCTAAAACTATGTAATCAGTAAAGTGAGTAAAAATATAAATTACAAAATTTTAAATATATCTAAACTTTAAAACAATATAGAAAATATCATTGTTTTATTTATTTATTATTCAAAAAAGAAAATATTTATTTCATATTTTCCTTATATTGGATAACTCTATTTGTTCGGCTATTGAGCTTTTTCAATAGCCATCAAATAAATTAAACACACCAGATTTGCTTTAAATATATTTAGCCACACAGGGCATTTAATTTTAAATTATATCTTGATAATGTTTAATTATTTTTTGCAACAGGCACGACACAAATTTGTCACTGTTGGTAAGTTAGCGATAATAGATAAGTAATAGATAAGTAATCGTGAGCGCAGCTTAAGAGAGCGATTTACGTGAATACAGAGTTGGCAATATTTAATATAAGCATATTTAATATAAGATTCAAGAGAAATTAATCTTGTTGCGATGCGTTGGTGGCATCTAGCTGCATAACCAAACACTATTATTAAATTAAGTAATTGATAATGCCCATTTGCATTGTAATTTAATCTATACTGCGTATGTCTATGGTTTTTTATTTGTGACTCATAATTACGAGATTACAACAACAACAAAACACTTCATTACGATATAAACCCGCTGTTAAATCTTCAGAAGTTATATTTATTTATATAAAGATTACCAGTTACGACTTTTACTTTGTTCAATTCTTTAATTATAAACGAAAATTAAACGTTTTTATTTAACAAAATTCAAACACTTACTCACCACAGCTATGTGTGGTGAGTTTCTAACGGAGCTTTGCTAAATGCTTTTTCCCTTCAAAGCGAAAGCTGTATAGCCAACACTCAAACCATGTTCCAAAAGCTTCAACTAACAGCAAGCTTTTCTGTTAATGTTATTCTCGTTCCTTGCATAAAAATCAAGTATATAAAAAACTCTTATAATATTATACTATTTAAAAATTTTTCAATTTATACTTATTCGTATAAGTATATATACTCTTTATATGCCTATTTTGCTATAAATACCTAATCGTCATATTCATAAATTCATTTTAGATACACTTACCCACTGGACCAGGCAGCGAAGGTTCGCCAAAAACTATCGTAAACGAACTCGCAAACGAAAGAAAAAGCGAAGCTAGTCGCTCGTATTTCTTATTTTGTTCTCGTTTCTACGAATTGTTCGCTCTCTCTCGTGGTCTCTTCTCCGCGACGTTTTTCGTTTCGTTCGCACTCAGCGACGCGCAATCGTTCCTTCTCTGTCTCTGTCGTTCCCTCTCACTGAGAGGCTCTCAGTACGTCTCGCTGGTCGCGTCGTTGTTGTGAATTTTTCGTATTCTCTTTTCATTTGCGTTTTCGGCTTGTTAATCGCGACAGACGCGCATAAAATTTGTGGTGAAATAAGGAAAAAGTTTGATGGTAAGTATTTAATAAATTTATAATTATTCAATTGTGCTATTGTTTGTGCAATATAAAAATGTGATCATTTTTATTAAAAACAATAACTATAATTCAATAATTTTATTGTTTTAATTGCGCTTTTATTTATTTCCATTTTTATTCGCAGCTCCAAACGAAAACTGTTAAACTACCAAGTCGCAAATAAAATGTGTTATAATGTTATGTTATGTGTATGTGCAATAAAAATTTGAGGAAATAAAATAAAATTTGGTATGCAATTAAAATTGTATTTTATTTAATAAAAAAAAGTATCGCAAAAGGTTCGCAAACAAGTCGCAAAAGATATCGAAATAGGCTCGCAAACGATTCGCCAACGAATCGCAAAAGATATCGCAAAAGGTTCGCAAACGAGCTCGAAACGAACGTTCGTAAACGAAACTTTCTCTGCCACAAACTGAGCGACGGATAATTCGTTTGCGAATCGTTTGCGAAGGCGCCGGCGATACTCGTCGTTCGCCAATGTTTCGCCTAAATCTCGTAGGCGATATCGTTTCCGAGCTTTTGGTCCAGTGGGTATAGGTATTTTAAAAGCTTGATTGTGGTATATCAACCCTTAATGAGATATGCACACCAAAACAAGCTGTTGGTAAATATAAATAATTTATCTTTTTTATACCTTGTACCCATTAAAAAATGGGAAATACAGGGTTATTAACTTAGTCAGAATGTATGTAACAGGCAGAAGGAGGCGTGGTAGACCCCACAAAGTATATACTATATTCTTGGTCAGGAGGACGAGCCGAGTTGATTTAGCCCTGTCTGTCAGTCTGTCCGTCTGTATGAACGAGTCGATCTCAGCAACTATAAGAGCTAGAGCAGCCTTTTTGGTCATTTTTGAAAGGTGTATACCATACGCAGAACAAGTTTATTCCAAATTTTGGATATCACGCCCCTACCGCGAACAATAGCCATAAATACAATACATTGACCAATTTGAACGCGTAGATCTCAGAAACTATAAAAGCTAGAGAAGCCGTTTTGGTCATTTTTTAAAGGCGTATACAATACGCAGAACAAGTTTATTTCAATTTTTGGATGCCATGCCCCTATCGCGAATAATGGCCATAAATATAATACATTGACAAATTTAAGACATATAAATCTATCTAAATAAAATCTTTCTTCTACGAACTGTAGAGATGATTATTATCTACCAATTTTGCAAATTTCAATTATATCGGTCCACTATTAAAAGAATTATTATTAATTATAGATTTTTTTTCATTGAATTTTGATGTATATGTAATTAGTAGTAGGCTATGCTACATATATTAATATCCCGATATATCATTTACGCTATATTAAATTTACTATTTACTATACACAAAAGGTCAAACTCTGGTCAAAGTGTACAAATAGTATTTCTTACGTTGTTAAACAGTAGAAAGTTGGTATTCGGAATATAAATTCAATTAGATTCAAAATATATTTTAAATGGAATACTGTACCAGCAAGGCTGATCTTTGTCTTGCGGGCGCTAGCACGCGAGATTTTTTTTTTAATTCAATTAAATGTAATTAAAATAATCTAAATTAGGTATACAGGATGTGAGCTTTATTGGTAAACATATTTTAGGTATAAATAAACCGAATATACTAAAAAAATGAGTATTTTGCTGTTAGGCTTATGGTTTTCCCACTTCCAAATTTTTTTTATCAAGCTACGAACAAACCGATATCATTCACTGAGCGCATAAAATAAATACTTATCAGCTTATCTATCCATTATATATGTATGTGCACACAGTACTGCTGAGTATTTAAGGAAGACGCCGCTGACTTGACTTCAGTTTACCTTAAAACATTGGGCCATGGGGTTTGTTCTGATCGTGCTGATTTTACTGCTCACCCTCCTAGTGGGTTACCTGCAGTACTGCTTCAACTATTGGGAATTCGAGGGTGTCAAGCAGTTACGTCCACATTTTCTTTTTGGCCATTTGTTCAAGATCAAATCCTTGCACATTGCCGAGCTGCTACAGGAGACCTACGATACTTTCAAGGGAAAATGCCGCGTGGCTGGTGCTTATGTGTATCTCCGGCCCATTGCTGTGGTGACTGATTTGGATCTGGTCAAATCCGTTCTTATCAAGGACTTTAATTACTTCATGAACCGAACAAACAATCCTCCATATATCAAACAAAACCCTCTCCAGGGCCATCTGTTGAATTTGCATAATGAGGAATGGCGCGATCTTAGATCTAAACTGTCCCCAACATTTACGAGCGGGAAAATTAAGTATATGTTTGGGACAATCAAGGGAGTTGCGAAGCAGCTAGAGGAAGCCCTATTCAAGGAGGTGCCTGAAACCGGCAGACCAACTTTGGAAATGCACGATCTTATGGGTCGATACACGGTTGACGTGATTGCCAACTGCGCATTTGGAATTGAATGCAACAGCTTGAAGGATCCACAGGCCGAATTTCGAGTGTTGGGCAGAAGTCTCTTCTCCGGCTCCAGTAGAAATATTCACTATAACCTGTTTACAATGTTCTATAGCCGAGTATTACTGAAAATGCCATTTAAAATTCGCACTTTTGCCGAAAATCACATTAGCTTTTTTGTGAACCTTGTGAAACAAACCATTGAACTGAGAGAACGCGAGAAAATTAAACGCAATGATTTCATGGATCTCCTACTCGAACTACGCGAAGATGGGCAGAAAAATGGTCTATCCGTGGAACAAATGGCAGCTCAAGTATTTATTTTCTTCATCGCGGGCTTTGACACTAGTGCCAGTAATATGTGCTACGCTCTCTTCGAGTTGGCCAAGAACCAAGATGTCCAAGACAAGGTGCGGGCAGAAATTCAGACTGTCTTGGAAAAACACGGTTCACTGACATATGAAGCTATGATGGAAATGACATATTTGGAACAAGTCATCAACGGTAAGTTCAAAAATATGAAGTGAAATTAAAAGTCTGACCATGATAAACGAAACCAACTCTGATAAGAGGTTTTATAAAACACGTTTCGACTACAATAACTGTAAAATCTGGAATTCAGTTGGGAACATAAAGTTATACTTGTTTATACGTTCAATATTAATCATTGCTTAGTAGATTGTGATATCAATTTTAACATTATACAACAGTAATTATAGTCTTTAAATTTGCTGGATATGTATCCAATTATAGACTGATAACTCTGTTGAATTCCACTTCATCTATAAATATTATTGCCTTCTCACATTCTGATACATTCTCATAATCCTTTACTTTCTTAGAAACTCTACGCAAGTATCCACCAGGCGCTACAGTATCTCGAGTGGCAGGCGAGGATTACAAGTTGCCTCTAAATGAAAAGCCCTACTTGGATGGCCATATTGTTATTAAGAGCGGTACTCGGATATATATTCCTATGCGTGCTATACACCATGATCCAGAAATCTATCCGGAACCCCAAAAATTTCGTCCAGAAAGGTTTGACCCTGAGGTCTGTCTACAGCGTCATCCCATGGCATTCCTTGGATTTGGCGATGGTCCCCGTCACTGCATAGGAGTACGTTTTGCAAGAATAGTAGTTAAAATGGGACTTTTGACATTATTGAAGGCATTTCGTCTAAGTCTACCTCACGATTCGCCGTCAGAAGTGATCTTTGACAATAAAAAAATGACTTTTGTCCCCAAAAATGGCGTAAAAATCTGTTTAGAACGTTTGGATACTGATATTATTAACACGAATCTGTACTAAAACATTGATTCCATAAAAATACCATAAAATTTAATAGCTTTATTTTAATGTAAATAAAATGAAAGATTATTTCATTAAATTTGAACCCTAAAAACTAAAGATTTACAAATTATGTTTATAATATATTTGTATTATTCTGAGTTAAAATATTCTCAGGTTGGACATAACTATATTTTCGTGATTCAATTTAGTTGAGAGCTTGGACTAAAAAAATTCTAGCGAATTATTTGAAGCATTTTACATTAATACTACTGGAATAATTCTAACACACACAATTGGATCCGTAAGAAGTAAACCCATACAGACAACAGCCAATATTTATCAATAATGTATTAAATTACTCTTAATCAATGGTAGTGCAAAAATATAATTTTAAATAAATAATTTGCGAAGATCTATAAACAACAACGTTTTGCTAAATTATTATGTTATATACATCCTGAATCATAAAATATTTGATTTAAGGTCCCGAATGATCTTAAGCATCTGCATCGGAATAAAAACTTCTATATCCCTTTCTCACAAACATACATGCTTTCGCTTGCCTTTTATACCCTGTGCCCATTTGAAAAATGGGAAAACAGGGTTAATAACTTTGTGCGAATGTATGTAACAGGCAGAAGGAGGCGTGGCAGACCCCACAAAGTATATATATTCTTGATCAGGATGATGAGCTGAGTCGATATAGCCAAGTCCGTCTGTCTGTCCGTCTGTCCGTCTGTGTGTCTGTCCGTCTGTTTGAACGCGTCGATCTCAGCAACTATAAGAGCTAGAAAAGCCGTTTTGGTCATTTCTAAAAGGTGTATACCCTACGCAGAACAAGTTTACTTCACAACTTGGATGCCACTCCCCTTCCGCCCACAACGAGCATAAAAAGAATTCATTCGTCAATTTAAGAGACACAAATCGAGTTATATAAATTCTGTTTTCAGTTGTTCGTAGGTCTATACCAGGCGCAGATAGGGCTTTTTTCAAATTTGGATGCCATGCCCCTTTTACGCCCTAATTCATAAAAACTGAATAAAAAGCGTAATATTGAACATAGAACGTTGTTATTCGGTATATGTATATACTCTCTTCTATTATATTAAACTTTCCTGAGAAGCGCATTAAAATCGATCAATAAACACAGGAGTTATAGGCGAAACAATATTGCACGCGTTGCACGCTCGCTCACTAGCAGCGCGGCCAATTAAGCGGCACATATAGGAAATGTAGCAGAGAAAGCATTGCTGCTACGCTGCGTATGACAGTTTTATAAAATTTTATAAAAAATATAGGGCACAGGGTATAAGACAGTCGGGCCCGTCCGACTGATCTGCTCCGCCCATTCTGGTTTCTATCTTCTGTCCGGGGAAACTCATGTGGACTTCCGAGAGTAGACCACATCTTTTATCGAGTATTAAGCTACCATCTCATCTCTTGGTAAGGATATAAGGGATATTTGCAAAGTCGTTCTTTGCTGTACGTGTAGCGTGCTAGTTTAACAAATTTAAACCCTGTATATGGAGCTATTATCTAACCTAGATAAAGTTCTTATCAGCTTATCAGTACAATAATTTGATATAATTAAAAAAGTAAAAGTTTGTTGGGTTATTATCGCCTTCTTCTGAATATTTCGCTTTAGTTCCCATTTAAACATCTCACTATGGGGTTCGTAGTGATCACGCTGACTTTACTGTTGACTCTCCTTTTGGGGTATCTGCAATACTGCTACAACTACTGGAAATTACAGGGTGTCAAACAGTTACGTCCCAACTTTCTCTTTGGTCATTTTTTCAAAATCAATGCCTTGCACCTTAGCGACCTGCTTCAGGACACCTATGATGCCTTCAAGGGGAAATGCCGAGTGGCTGGTACTTACATTTACACTCGACCGATTGCAATTGTGACAGATCTAGACATAGTCAAAGCTGTACTTATCAAGGATTTCAATAACTTCGTGGACCGAACCACAACTGTGTTTAATTCTGAGAAAAATCCTCTCTTATTCCATCTATTTAATTTAAATGGCCACGAATGGCGTGCACTAAGAACAAAGCTTTCCCCAACTTTTACCAGTGGGAAAATGAAGTATATGTTCAGCACAATCTTAGGAGTAGCTGAACAGTTGGAGGAGACCTTTTTGAAAGAAGTACCAGAAAAAAGTAGCCGTACGCTAGAAATATGCGAACTCCTGCGTCGATACACGGTAGATGTGATAGGCAGCTGCGCATTTGGAGTTGAATGCAATAGCTTGAAGGATCCACAGGCTGAGTTTCGTGTCATGGCTAGAGCCCTCTCCTCCGATCCGAAAAGAAGCATTCGTTGGCTTCTCTTTAAAATAAATATCAGCCGGATTTTACAGAAATTACCATTTAAAATTGGTAATTTCGGAAGTCAGTATACGTCTTTTTTCGTGAGTCTCGTGCGACAGACTATTGAATTAAGAGAAAGTCAGCAAATCAAGCGAAATGATTTTATGGATCTTCTACTCGGACTACGGCAAAATGAGCAGAATAAGAGCGGTCTGTCCCTGGAACAATTGGCAGCTCAAGTATTTATTTTCTTCATCGCGGGGTTTGAGACTAGCTCAAGCAATATGAGCTATGCTCTCTTTGAGTTGTCGAAGAACCAAGACGTGCAAGACAAAGTAAGGGCCGAAGTCCAATCGGTCTTACAAAAACATGGAAAACTGACCTATGAGGCTATGATGGAAATGTCATATTTGGATCAAGTTGTCAGCGGTGAGTAAATAATGTGGAAGTGAAACAGAAAGTCTTGTTGACTTAAGCAGAAGCTCGAGTAATTACAAAATCGTACTTTCGTCTATAGTCTTTTCTTATCAAAATTTTATTATGTTTTTATCTTTATTGTTTTTTTTATTACTAGTTTTTTATTGTTTGAATTTTATCAGACTAATTGGCCAAATCAAATTTTGGCATTCTAGCATTTATATGGTCTACCCAAATTTTGTTGTACAATAGTTGCTTATCAGCCCGGCACATTGACTTGACCCGTGTGTGGAAAAACGAATTATATGTAACATAAAATTAGGTTCTTTAATTACCATTCAATTATGATCAATTTCTTTTTTTGTTCTTGTGCATTTATCTAAGTACATTTTTAAGATAGTTAAGATAGCACGTACCCTAAATACTTTGAGTATTTGAACATTCGTGCATATAAATGCCAGCAATGCTGAAAACTTAAATAAATTTACTTAAATAAATCAATCGAGCTGAACTCTATATTAAAAAAAAAAAGATCAATGATTTAAACGATAAAGCTTAAATAATTAGTAACTGCCATTTATTATGTTTTATTAAAATCGGTTAATAATTAAAAAAATGATTGTAGTACATCAAAATTTTGTTGCGTCAAATCAGCAATCAGATGCTTAAGATACTTACTATGGTAGCTATCTCATTTTAAAATTTTTTTTAAATATCATAATAGGAAATTCAATTCCAAATAATAATGTATGTGTAGTTCAAAAAGTCGAGAACAATATAAGATGTCACAGTAGTTTATAAAAAACAAAATTTAATTAATGAAAATCTCTTCACAAGTTTTGAATTACCAATGGTCATACTTCTTTGTTTTCCCAGAAACTCTTCGCAAATACCCAGCACTTGCTTCCCTAACCCGAGTTGCAGCCGAGGATTACAAATTACCCCTCAATGACGAGATGTCTTCCCTAGATAGCCACGTCGTTATCAAACGTGGCATACGAGTGTTCATTCCAGTACGTGCTATACACAATGATCCAGAAATTTATCCAGAGCCCCATGAATTCCGTCCTGAACGGTTTGATTCCAAGGCCTGTCTACAGCGACATCCCATGGCGTTTCTCGGATTTGGCGATGGACCTCGGAACTGTATAGGTCTACGTTTTGGCAGAATGCAGGTTAAAATGGGGCTTATACCATTATTGAAATCCTTCCGTTTCATCCTTCCTCCTGAGCAGCCAACAGAGATAGTCATATCCAAAAATAATTTTTTGCTTGTGCCTAACAATGGTATCAATCTACGCGTGGAACGTATAGAAACTAACTAGTTTATTGAAAATACGCGGAGAATTATTGAATTCCAAAATTTATATCTTATAAAATCTGAAAATAACACTTAAATGAAGCTTTGATCAATTAATGTATTTCGTTTGTTTTTGGGAAATTATGGAAAATGTCATTTATACATTTTAACAGGCAGTCTGTCCGTATGAACACCTAGATCTCACACACAATAAGAGCTAGACGCCATTTTCGGTTGTAGACTCTCCTATCCTACAAGCAGATCAAGGTTTTATTTTAGAGTTTTGATACCGCCTTCATTATCGGATATGCAAAATTTGGATGCCCCATGTATTTGTTCAATATGGATCGATTTTGATGTAGTTTACAGAATTCGTTCCCTGTTGTTACTCATTTCATGATTAAAGGGTATAATATTGATGTTTTTATTATAAACGATCATAAATATTTCAACAATCTATAATTTTATATCCAGCAAATGGCAAATGACATATATTATATGAAATGACTAGCATTTTACTCCAACTAGTTAATGGCAAGTCATGAAATAAAGTTCGTTATTAAATACATAAGATAAGATCTCAAATCAGGTAAAGAGTCTATTTCTTACCACTTTATCTGTGAAATAATGACTTAATATCATAAACATTTACAACAACAAATTTATGACAAGTCTATGCAAGTAGTATACGATGCTATTATCTTATCTTGATATCATGAAAAATGGGTATTTATCACCCTTTGCTGAGCATTTCGCTTCAGTGCACTTTTAGCCATCGCGCTATGGGGTTCGTTTTGATCGTGCTAACTTTTCTAGCTACTCTGCTATTGGGATACCTGCAATACTGCTACAACTATTGGAATATACAGGGTGTCAAACAGTTACGTCCCAACTTTCTCTTTGGCCATTTCTCTAAACTCAATGCCGTGCACCTTAGCGACTTGCTTCAGGAGACCTATGATGCCTTCAAGGGGAAATGCCGAGTGGCTGGCACTTACATTTACACTCGGCCCATTGCAATTGTGACTGATGTAGACATAGTCAAAGCCATACTTATTAAGGACTTCAATAACTTTACGGATCGTACGAATAATGTTTTTAACAGTCAACATAATCCACTTATGGCACATTTATTCAATTTAAGTGGCCTAGAGTGGCGTGCGCTTAGATCAAAACTGTCGCCAACTTTTACCAGTGGTAAAATAAAATATATGTTCAGTACAATCTTAGGAGTTGCTGAACAGTTGGAGGAGACCTTTTTTCAAGAGGTACCGGAAAAAAGTAGCCGTATTTTAGAAGTATACGATCTCCTAGGTCGATACACGGTAGATGTGATAGGCAGCTGTGCTTATGGAATTGAATGCAATAGCTTGAAGGATCCTCAAACTGAGTTTCGAGTTATAGCCAGATCACTCACCGCCAATCCGAAGAAAAACATTCGTTGGCTTCTGTTTAGAATCCATTTCAGCCGAATGTTAATGAAATTGCCAATTAAAATACGCGCTTTTGCCCATGAGTACACCGCGTTTTTCGTAAGTCTCGTGCGACAGACTATTGAATTAAGAGAAAGTCAGCAAATCAAGCGAAATGATTTCATGGATCTTTTACTCGAACTACGACAAAATGAGCAGAATAAGAGCGGTCTGTCCCTGGAACAATTGGCAGCTCAAGTATTTATTTTCTTCATCGCGGGGTTTGAGACTAGCTCAAGCAATATGAGCTATGCTCTCTTTGAGTTGTCGAAGAACCAAGATGTACAGGACAAAGTGAGGGCCGAAATCCAATCGGTCTTACAAAAACATGGAAAACTGACCTATGAGGCTATGATGGAAATGTCATATTTGGATCAAGTTGTCAGCGGTGAGTAAATAGAGTAGAAGTGAACCAGAAAGTCTTGTTGACTTAAGCAGAAGCTCGGTAAGATTGTAGAGGTATTATAAAATGATAAACCTTTTAACATTTATCTTATATGTATACTATCTTTATAAGGGGTAATAATAGTATAACAACGTGCCAGATTGAAATAGTTCGGATTTGCAGTTGCATTTTTTGATATCATTTATCCTTATCGAACTAAAGTTTTATTATATGACCATTTGTGATTAGTCACGTACACGTACATTTGTATTTAAACGAGTTCATCCGTTATTCCGAAGTTCTACACTGGGCATTCATAGCCTAGTAGAGCACATTTTTTCACTAATAATATCGAGCCCTTCCCGCGAAAAAAACGTAACCAACATTTTTTCAATTTTCGGTTTTTGATGCAATTATGTTTATAATCACCCAACTCATCTACACAAAAATTTCATAATTTTATCTTGCGTATTTACTGAGATATCAGCCTATCAATTATATCGTAACCATCACACGAGCTGCGCTGTGCCCGCGAAAAAACGTAAGTGACAAACGAAACAACGCAACTAAGAAAGAATTCAAAGGAATACGAAAACGCGCAAAGTGAAGCCTGGAATAATGTTTCTTTATTAACTCCTGCGTTTACTAACCGATTTCAATGCGCTTTACAGGATAGTTATATATAATAGAAAAGAGTATTTATTCTGCATAACAACGTTCTATGTTCTATATTACACTTGTTATAAAACATTTTCTGTATAAAAATACGAAGTTATGAGGGCTCTATTATTTTTTTGGCGTAAAGGGTCGTGGCCAAGATTTGAAATAAACCTGGTTTGCGGATTGAATACATCTACCAATGGCAAAAAAAACAATATTCCTAAACGATTAATTAAGCCTTCAAAAACAAACAAACCGAAACTGACGAAAATGAAGACTAAAACTAAAAATTAAAAAAAAAATAAAATAAATTATATGAAACTGTTGAATATAAGAATAAAGTATTGAATTTCAAAATAAAAAATTGAGATATTATATTTAAATACGTGTTGATAAAAAAACATTGTGAAAATGACTTACGTTTAATTAAACAATTTAATTTACATTGTAATTAAAGTTGAAAACAAGAAATAAGGCTTAATTGTGAAAAATAAAGGAATTTATTTTTTTTTGTATTTACGTTCCATAAACAAATCGAATTTACAATTATAAAACCTTCCCCTGTAAAATTAGATTTTGTTGGTTACGTTTTTTTCGCGGGAAGGGCTCGATATGTATTAATGTCGGTTTTTTTTTTAACACCGTGGGTGTATTGAGTGTTTGTTTTTTTTTTTTTTTCTATAAGCCAAAACAGCTTTAGATTTTAAAAACCTATAACCAACATGATGACTTACCTTATACACGTATTATAAATGTCCATATGAAAAACTAGATCTCGCAAACTAAAATAATTTAAGACAACATTTTTTGAATGTAGTACGTTCGACTTTAGCCTTTCGCCCGATTGATCTTCAACGTTATTACTGGTTTCTAATTACTAACAGATTGAAATTGAGATTCTAATCTTTCTCTGTCTTCTCAGAAACTCTTCGCAAATACCCAGCACTTCCTAACCTAACCCGAGTTGCAGCCGAGGATTACAAACTACCCCAACATGATGCGAAGTCTTCCCTAGATAGACACGTCGTTATCAAACGTGGCATACGAGTGTTCATTCCTGTACGAGCTATACATAATGATCCAGAAATTTATCCAGAGCCCCATGAATTCCGTCCTGAACGGTTTGATTCCAAGGCCTGTCTACAGCGTCATCCCATGGCGTTTCTCGGATTCGGCGAAGGACCTCGAAACTGCATAGGTTTACGTTTTGGCAGAATGCAGGTTAAAGTAGGACTTATAACACTACTAAACTCCTTCCGCTTCAGTGTTCCTCCGGGTGCATCCACAGAGGTGTCTACCAACAACAGGAATTTATTGCTTGTGCCCAAAAATGGCGTTCATCTGTGTGCGGAACGTCTTGAGCCTGAGACTAAGATTCCCAACATATATTGAATGATTAAAATAAATTAGCAACGTTGCTCCAACAGGATTGGAAACATCACAGAACGCGTGGTGAACATAATTGATAAAGGAGAATCATCATCATGAATGTTTTTGCTAATGCTCAGTATGTTCTATATTTACGGCACTTGAGCACTGTTTCCATTGATGTCAATAAAACACCTAAAATGCATATTTGTGTTAATATATAAACTTATAGACAATTATATTCTTTTGTTTAGAATATCAGAAAGTGACCTTTGCATTTCCAGTCGCGACAATTTTTTATATGAATGACAACTAATCAGAATATTTTCTATTTCTACTACTATTTTCTATTTCTAATATTTCTACCATTTTTTACCATGATCATTTTTCCTTTGCGTTTAAGATTTTCAGTCGCGACAACTTATATGACAAATAATCCAAATAATAAATAAATACAGCAGAATTTTATACACTTTTTTCCTTTTGTTTTAGATTTCCATTTGCGACAACTGTTTATGTGACAAATAATCACCATAATCAATTCTATAGACATACCATTTCTGATCATTGTTCTACTGAGTTTAAGATTTCCAGTCGCGACAGTTGCCCATACGTATGACAAATAATTAAAACAATAAATACAATTCCTTCGTGTGCTCGAGACAAGTAATCAGAATAATAAAAAATACTGCATAATCAAATTCCGATACCAGCGACTGCAGAGACAGAAAAATGAAACTTCAGCAGAAAATGCAATCAAAATAGCAGGTCTGGCGGTCGATTGAAAGGCAAACGCATCGAATCAAGCCGAAAATTTATAGGCGCCACTGTTCAGTCAACGTCAATGGACAGAGAAGCAACCCGACACCGAGACCGACACCTCGGGCACCAATCACACACTCGTGAAGGGGGTAGGAGGAAGGAGGACAGTTGATTACAGCCAAGTGAGCTGACCGAAAACCGATGCTGAACCGCACTTGATGCACTGCCTTTCACCTAACCCAAGTCCTACAGCTTTTGTTAGTTTGTGTGTTACACAGATACACACACACACATACACGAGCACATTAATCCTAACATTTACAATATTTTGCTAATTAGGAGAATATGTGTGCATAATGAATGCACTTGATGCGACACAGGGAATTACGGGGACGGGAGGCCAGGGGGAAGCAGCTCCTGCAGGTGTCATATTAAATTTATGACTACTTTCGGCCCACCACAAGGTGGCAACGCTGCATGCTTACCGGCTGCCATCATGCCTCCATCATGGGAGTTTCGTGTGCTGATTTTGTCGATTAGTTAAGGAAATGCTGAAACGTTGTGCAGGTGGGAAAGAAGATGGTGGTCTGGGTGCATGAAATACTGTGCATGACATTAATCACAAGCTGTGGGCTCGTTTGCGAAAATGAGATGTGAACGAAAAGCGAGCAGAGTCCAGATATAAGAAGACAAAATCGGGCAAAGTAGCGCATAGTTATAGAGATTCTGTAATTTCAAATTACATCGAATACGCATCAACCGAAAGAAATCCAATAATACAACTAGTATAAAATTATGTCAGTTATTTTGCGATTTAGCTCACAGTGCACAGTGCATTTGTGTACAATAAAACTAAATTTAAGAAACTTGCAAATACAGTTCTATTTTTATACCCTGTACCCATTGAATGGGAAAAACAGGGTTACAAACTTTGCCAGAATGTATATAAAAGAGAGAGAATATAAGAATGGTGTTACAGTCATCGTAATTTATGCAATCAATATAGCATTACGGTCAATAAAACTGTTTTTTCTATTAACTGTTAGTTTTAGGGCTTAGTTTAAAATAAATTATTCAATTAAATATACATAATGTACATATTATTGAAATAATTTGATTCTCATTGAACAATTTGTTAGTAAAATTATTGTGTTTTGATTTAGAATTCAGATATGTTTATTTATATTTGATATGTATTTTTACCCCGAGTGCTTTTAATTAATTTTCAATCGGTACTAAAGTTCAGAAATTCAGCTAAACAGTCCAAATAAAAGGAATTGCGAATATTAACTCTGAAGCAAAGTTAAGAGCAGTTCAAATGTTAATGCCAATACTTACCAGTTTTGGTTTATAACTTTTGAGCTATAATTTGTTTATTGTTATATAATTGACTATATTTAAACAGTCTGCTGAACCAATTTGGCACAAGTCTCAAACACAAGTTTCAGAATATCAAGCAAAACGCGATAAGCAAAAAGGATTCTATTGTCAATAACGTCTATCAACATCACAGTTACGATTAGAGTTAGGCAAATCACAATGTAAGCTACTAGGAATACTTCCATTTTCAAGAGCAGCGAGTACAACTTTTTAAAGCCAAATGACAAACTGAACTGATCGAAGCTCAAGACTTCAGCAACCTTTATACGTTTCAGAACCAAAGCTTTAACAAAGAGTAAACGGAAGAGAGTACAGATCTAACTAAGCTTACGCTCAACCAGAGAGTAGAGTAAGCTTATGCGTAAAGAAAGAGAGAGAAAGAGAAAATATCTTTTATTTTGCATCGATACTTTTCGGTTTGCAGTGAGCAGTAAGTCCAAGCTAAGAAGTATGCAACATTTCTTCTGAGCAAGTTCCAAGTTCCGTTGGTAATCTGAAATTATAGCCAGACACCGTAACGATTATAATTGTAAAATCTAAAAAATTTGAAATATTTTAAAAATAATTTAATTTATTTATAAACAATCATAATATCTAAGACGTTATGATATACTATATTATATTTATTGTTCAATTAAATGTAATTTGCATAGTATTCTTTATAAAGAAGTATGATATTGTAAGAAAGCAAACTAAGCATTACACATATGCCTGTCATCATTATAAACCCCTATTTGTACATTACCCGCAAATGTACGTATATATATTTTTGCCATCCCTATATATTATTTCTGATAACAGAAATAATTTGCTTTACTTGGAATTTACATAATCTGCACTTTATATATGCATCCATTGTTTATAATAATAATAATAACTTCACTTCAAAGTCAACTATAAATTGCTCAGTAAACGTAATACTTCTGTAGTCCCCATTTAAATGCCGGATACAACATACATCAGGCAAAATGCAATTAACAAGTATAGGATTGATTTTCTCTTGCTCAGTTTTTTTTGTTTCTGTGTACGCATCGGTGGAGGATCTGAACTTGGTTTCTGGTTTCAAGGAGTGCTCTGAAAAATGTGTGAGATTGAATACAATCTGTAAAGAAAAATGCTCTTGCGTTGAGGGTTTTTACAACGAAAACTTGAATTATATGATGTGCAAGAAATACCTATGTGTTCCGGAGTGCAAAAAATACAAAACATGCTTAAAAGATAAATGCCTTAATGGCCCACCCGTTCAAATTGTGAAAAACAAAAGAATAAATCAAGAGCTAACGAATTGGAATACACGCAGACCAAGTACAGATCCCAAATCAAATGGAGATCAACCATCTTCAAGGCGGTATGGGCCATCTCAGCGACCTACCAGAAGACGCACGAGGGGCACAAGGCGAACCAGGGGCACACGACGAACTAGGCGCACAAGGCGAACCAGGTGCACCAGACGGACCAGAAGGCCCACAAGAAGACCAACCAGGGCTTCCGCACTCACACAATTGTGCTCTGGTCCAGCCTGCAAAACAGATTTGAACCAAACCGTTTCCAAACCGGAATTCTGATGACATCAAACCAGTCCTCGAGACGGTACATCGAATAACAAAATTTAATAGCTCTCTTACAGATATCGAGAGATAATTGACTGTAAAAATCGTACAAAAGAAATTTTATGCAATAGAAGAACAGGAAATTGATTCAAATACATGTACATTTTCTTATTAGCTTAAGAAACTAAAAACATATTAAGCGGACAGGTCAGTCGGAATCGTTTAAACCTGAACACTACATTTGAAATTTGATTTTATATAAATATCATACGAAGCGTAGCACCAATGCTTTTTCATTCTATTTTGTGTGGGACGATAAATGCAGGGTTAATAATGTGCAAATGTATGTAACAGTCAGAAGGAGGCGTGGCAGATCCAAACGACAAGCTGAGCCGATATACCACACTTCGTGTGTATAAATGAACGCCTCTATCTAGAAAACTATAAGTGCAAGACCCGCCATTTTAGTTAGGTCATACTAGTTATGCGCAAATGAAGCTTATTTCAAATGTTCGATACCACGCCTCCTCTAAGCCCTAATCTATACAGTACAGGTACAGGTTTGTCTGTCAATTTTACATTTGAAACACATTTATTTCTTGATTTTGAATGCAAGTATAATTATTTTGTAATCCTGACAATGTGTAAAGATTATTTTGAATACAGGTATTAAAAATATTTATTATTTTGCCAAGCTTCGGAGTGTTTTTAAATCCTGAAATGTAAAATGTCTGTATGTATAAATGTCTGTTTTACATTATTTTACTGTTCAAAATAATACCATCTTATAGTAAGAACTAATAGCACTGCCTAATCTATTTTAGATTAAGTCAATTTAGGTATAGTTTTCATAAAAAGGTTTCCAGTCTGTATCTTTGTCAATTGTACTACTGTGATGTTCTGCCAAACGGCACCATTTCAGATTATTATCCTGTTTTATGCTCTTTTAATTGTTAGTTTTATGCCTTTACCTTTTCATACTGTCAAGGTTGCACCGCTAGTTTAGCTGTAACTTCGACTATTAAACCCGTCGCATCGTAAAACTGCAGAAATGAAAATATAGAAATAATTTATGGAAGCCCTACAAAATTAATCTATTTGAATGTGAAAGGAATCCCTGTGTAGTATCCTGCTGGAACTTTGCATGTTCATTCATAATTACAAGGTGGTTGACGGCTGTCGTGATGGGTGGGTGTGGGGGGAGGGTATTGCACCTGTCGTCGTCGCATCCAACACACAAAACGCGGAAGCGAGTGAAAAGCAATTATCAGGTGTCAAAATTTATATTAGTCTCCCGAATAACGGCAGCAAAATAAAAAGGAAATCAACAACTAAAACTCAGAAGGCAGACTAAACACAAAAAGTTGCCAAGGAAGCGAAAGAAACTTGAAAACAAGTTGCCGAATGGCATGGAACAAATCCCAAACTCTACACTACAAAAAATTACACACTTTAAAGGCCTGCCCTTATGTTAAAGTAGAGATACACTTTTCAAAAGAAATCAAAGACTTGATTAAAAGATTTAAGAAACGCTTTAGCTTGAAAACATTTAATTAATGGAGACATTGTGATACTGATGCTATTGATATATTTTTTTCCCAAAAATTTTACTTCAGTAAAAAACAGCTTTCTGTGACTCTTTGCAACATCAACTATAAGAAAAATTCTAATGTAGCAATGGCCATGATTTAAATGTGATTCTATTGACCTGTATGAAGATTTGGACATTGAAAATAAAATGGTAGCTATTGAAATTGATCTAACACCGACAATAAGTCCGACAATTTCCGTCTCTCGCATATAGTTTGCCAAATTCATGGCATCATATTTAAAACGGAAAATCTACCATTATTTTGGGAGACAAATTGAATTGTTTTTCGAATATAGTTTGAGAATAAACAGGAGCGGCTTCCATGATGTTCTAAACAAAGTGCAACGACTACCAAGCTTCTATTATCCTGTTATCGAAAAGTTTCGATTCAAAATATGTCCTCTGGAAATTTCATGCTTCTTCTACAATTCGCAGTGACTTCTACTCTATTCGCACATCTGCACAGTAGGTTCCAACTCGTGAATACTGCTACCAATTTGCAGTTCTTAATGGCAGGATAATTTTCTGCCTCCATTTCGTAAGTAAGAAGAATTATTGCTGCCGCGCTTTGTGAATATTTTAAAATAATATTTCGAATACGGAGTGTTATAAAGTAAATGGTTTTCTAGGCTTATAGTTTACTTTCACTAAACGCCAAATCAAAATTAATTAACATTTAATTTAGAAACAAATGACCTGGTATTTTTTGCAGTGCACGCTAACCCTTTAGCCGCTAAATTTCAGGCGAATGATTTGCGGCGCAAGTGCATTGGCACGCAATTCAGAAGTTGAAGCAGCCCAGAGTAAAACTGACGATGACGATGACGACGACGATGACGATGACTACGATATAGCTATGATGGCGATATGGATGAGGACGCAGACGCGAAGGCGGAGGCGGAGGCGGACGAAATCGCCGGACGCGGATATCCTTTTCAACATTTTCGCTTCATAACAATAATTTTATACGCTGCAGACTGCTTTTTTCGCCTTTTTGTTTTCCATTATTTATTGGCCATGTGCGTGTGTGTTTTGTGAAAATGATAGGCTAACCAGGGCGAGGGGAGCTGAAGGGGGGAAGCAGAGTTTCTTTGCGGGGTGATTAGACACCCGCCGGCATATTGAGCAACCTCCGAGCAACTAAAACTGATATATGGGCGCAATTAAGTTGGCAAATGAGGCACAGCCGACTGAGGGCCAATGAGAGCAGGGAGGATCGCGGGGAAGCCCCTCGGTGCCTGACACAATCTGGCACCGTTATTGAAAAGAGGAAAGCCCATCAAGTATGTGTGTGTGTGTGTGTATGGTGGGGCTTCTATGGCTTGTTACTTCAGAAGTTTGTTTTCCTTTGTGGTTGCATAAGGGGGAATGCATATTTATTAAACGTGTGATCTTTCACAAGAATCTATTCTTCGTAGTGCACGGAGCTAATTAATATAACGTTTTCAGACTGTAGGAACTTCGGGAAGCGCATTTGGCATATATGTACGTAGCCTATGATATTCTCCATCGATGTTATATATTACGATCGGATGAAAAACATCGAAGATACGTAACAGACAATTTTCTCGATTTCGCAGAGTAGTCGCATGCATTCGCTAAGTGGTTAACCGGATAGATCTCATGAACTATAGCTATATATTGATATATATTTGATATTTAGGCTACAAAGTTCTTATTTGGCTTTTACGTAGCCTATTACATTTGTATAAGAAACGGCAAAGATATGCAACAGACAATTTTCTCGACTAGGCTGAGGGAGGAAGTGGTTTGTGCAGACGCGTGTAGATTGTGTGTGGTTATGAAAACATTAAGTACAGGGTCTACGAATGTCGGTTACGTCCGACTGTAGCCTTTTGGCCGACTGATGGTCTATACCTTAATAACTCCGTACCCATTGAAAATGAGTAAAAACCATAGCTTGCAAATAACTGTCGACCGTTTTTCTTCTTGCGCTCTCGTTGCGAACACAACCGAAAAAGTTCATACTCTCGCGCTCTCGCTCTGAGCAAGAGACTCTTGCTGTCGTCATTTATGTTTTCTGTTGAGCGCTTTTCGTTGGTCTCTTTGTATGTCGCTCTTTCAATGAGCAGTGCGTAAAGAGCGGAACGAGAAACACTCGCACAATGAGGGTCAGCAAAAGAGCGATTGACTGAAAAACTCAACGCAAACGGTCTTTACATTTAAAAAGCACTAATACACACAAATAAAAACACCAATACATAGACGCAAGCATTTTTTTCGTTTCAATTTGCTGCACTGAAAAAAAATTATGTGAATATTTTTAATGAAAAGATCGAGAAGATCCAATTTGGAACGAGAATAAACATTTTCATTTCAATCAAGAAATATCAACTTAAAATCTACACAACAAATTATTTACATTTTCATTAATTTTAGTTAAATGTGCTCTGCGATTGCGCACATTCTGATCGAAATAAATAAACAGAATTGATTTCGCTCACTGCATGTATTTCGGCAGCCCAACAACAAAGCGCATGAAATTCCAAGAAAAAAACTCTAGCTTGCGAGAGCACACAGTGGGGGTTTTAGCCTCGCTAGCGGCATTTAATTACAGATGTTAATATCATTTTATTAATAATATTTTATGCAAAGAAATTTTTATTTTATTAGCAAAAATGTGTCAATCATTTTTATATCAATTGTAAATATTATTTTTAATTTGTTTATAAAATAATAATGTACAAAAATATTTATATAAAAAATTAAAATATAACAAAACATTTTAAAAAATAAAAGTATTAAAAAGACAATAAAAAAAATTTGTAAAAACATTTTAAAAACCTATTAATATTTTGATTTTTCTTACAAGTTATTATTTAAATGCCGCTAGCAAAGCCAAATGGCCCACTGTAGAGCGACGACGGGTGTAAATGTATACCAATACATACTCAAAAGACTTTTTGCTTCACTGCACACGACAAAACGGTCTTGGATCAACCAGAACAAAACAGAATAGAAAAAACCGGTTTCGCTCTGAGCGCGAGCGATCTTATTCAAGAACCCATAAATCGGTTGCTCTCTGAGTCTTTTCGTAAAGAGTCAGGAACAAACAGTTATTTGCAGACAACGAGAAACGGTCGACAGTTATTTGCAAGCTCTGGTTTCAGACCATGGTACTGCTTTTACTTCAAACGATTTTTAAAGATTCTACAAGGACAACAATATCAAGCATATTCTAAATGCTGTACGTATCCCACGAGCTAATAGACATGTTGAACGTACCAACCGTATTATTTTGTCAATGTTTCTGCCCAAGAATGATAATGAGAAACGTTGGAATAAGAAGATGCTAGAAATTCAATGGAATATTAACACTATGACTAATAAAACCATTAATAGTTATTGTATGGTTATAAGCCCCGAGAAGTCTTGCAAAACACTTAAGTACAAGCTCTTCAACATCGAGACGCATTAATTTTAACAGAATAAGAATAACTCCGAGCCGAAGCAGTCAAAAGAGTGAACGACAACCGAGCCAAAGTCAAACTCAGATTCGATGCGAAGCACTCCAAGCCAACAAACCTCTAGTGTTGGTTAAGAACGAGCCAATCAGCACAGGCACGTAACGCAAACTGGAACCTCGTTATAAGGATCCCTTTTTTGTTAGCCATGTTATACCCCATGATCGTTATCTGATTGAAGATATTTCGAACGTACTCAGAGGCATTACAAATCTGAATATGCGTCTGACAAGATGAAACCCTGGTATGCGCTTCCCCCAGAAGAACTTGATAGCAGCGATGACATGGACGACAACGAAGACGACGAATCTCGCGAGGACGCTTCGAATGTCAGGGTAGCCGAATGTGAGCGAACTAATTGAACACCGTACTGTAAACCAGCAAAAAATGCCTACGGTGACTCGTCAGAAACCCTTACAGGATTCTGAGCGTGTCCAGCTAAAATCGGCTTAGACTCCAAGCTCCAATCAACACTTTTGATTGTCTTGCATATTTCGGGGTTCGCCAACATGGATTCTCACTGTGTGACTCCTCTGTACCGAGTAGATCTTGGATCATAAAACAGCTTACACTTTAGAACAGTTCTGCCATTCTGTCGAAATCGGATGAGAGAGTGATGAACATGAGATCAGACATGATAGTGTTGCTGACTTAAAGATTCTTGAGGACGAAATTGGGTCTGAGGATTTTGGTTAACCTTCCATAAAGCAAGGAAAAGGCAATAAATTTATGCATCCAGGACCTGAAGTACCTAAAGAACTTGTGAGATGGTTGTGAAGGGGAAAAACTGAGGCCACCAGGCGGGTCGCAGGTTGCGGATAGCGAACGGGCTCTCAATCAGAGGTTAGTTGTGAATAGCGGGGCAACCTGTCAGTTAACAGCCCCGGACAAACAGCGGGAGCAACCAACGTTGGGGCACCGACAAGGCGCTTGTGATTCCGCCTTTAAAAGTATAGGTTCACACACTCCCTATCCTACACTTCTACCCGTCTAATGCCTCTCCCCAACAACATCTCACCCCGGGCCCGACGAACGTGTTAATCGTACCGTGCTATACATAAGTCGGCCAGGCTGAGGGCCCTGGTTAACAAAAAAGCTCAGTCTCTAACGGTGCACCGCTCAGAATCATCAACACGTTGTTGTTTTTGGTCAAATGTGAGCGCGGCACCCATTTTGCACAGAGCTTTCGCATATCCAAATGTTGATGAATGATATGACCAACAAGTTCTTTTGATATCTCTAAGGCCTCTTCTATCTCGATTAACTTTATTTTACGGTCATTCAAAACCATTTTGTGGATTTTTTTTTATGTTTTCGACGGTAACCACATCTTTCGGGCGTCAACTGCGTTCACCGTCCTCCGTGCTCATTTCACCACGGAATTTTGCATACCAATCAATTATTGTTGATTTTCCTGGAGCAGACTCCGGAAACTCATTATCAAGCCAAGTTTTCGCTTCCACTGTATTTTTTCTCTTCCGAAAACAGTATTTTATCAAAACACGAAATTCCTTTTTTTCTTCATTTTTTATACCCTGTACCCATTGAAAAATGGGAAATACAGGGTTATTAACTTTGTCAGAATGTATGTAACAGGCAGAAGGAGGCGTGGTAGACCCCACAAAGTATATATATTCTTGATCAGGAGGACAACCCGAGTTGATTTAGCCCTGTCTGTCTGTCTGTCTGTCTGTCCGTCTGTCCGTCTGTATGAACGCGTCGATCTCAGCAACTATAATAGCTAGAGCAGCCGTTTTGGTCATTTTTAAAAGGTGTATTCCATACGCAGAACAAGTTTATTCCAAATTTTGGATACCACGCCCATACCGCGAACAATGGCCATAAATATAATACATTGACAAACTTAAGACATATGTATAAATCTATCTAAATAAATTCTTTCTTCTACGAACTGTGGAGATGATTAATATCTACCAATTTTGCAAATTTCAATTATATCGGTCTATTATTAATTAAAGATATTTGTTTTTTTTTTTTTAATTTTATTTTGATGTATATGTAAGTAAAAGTAGGCTATGCTACATATAATAATATCCCGATATACCATTGCTCTCCTCGTGGTGTTCCCTGGGTATCGATTATATTTATTAATCGTTAGCGGATTCAAGCGGCGAAATAATATAAATAAAATATTTTTTTTTCAACATAGAAAGTTGGTATTCGGAATATAAATTTAATTAGATTCAAAATATATTTTAAATAGAATACTGTACTAGCAGGGCTGATCTTTGGTACAGGGTATAAGACACAAAAGACGCTCTATCTCACAAACTAATTGACTGACAGACGTCAAATTTTGACACGAATCATTTGAAGGTTAGTACTATATAAAAATAATATGCATTCAATACTAGCGACGCCATCTATGTGTCAGACCGGGGACTCATCAGCCAACCTAGTATAGTTTGCAAGATCTAGGTCTCTGTCTGCGCTATCTTCGCTGTTTCTTTTCCGTTGGGAATGTAATTGAATTGATGGATAATGCCATAGGCTGCGCACATGCCAAATCCCAAGTGTTTGGCTTTTAAACTGTGCACAGCTGTGGCTGCAGTGGCGAATAACTTTGCTGTTTATTCACCGTTCATAGCAATGGGAGCATGCCACAGGCTACATACAATTAAAATTACAAGTCTATAGTTTTTGTTTTTGTGTCTGCAGTTGTGTCTGCAGTTGCACATACATACATTGTGAAAAATATTGTCTGTTGCATATCTGCGCTATTTTTCATCAAATCATAATACAATTCATAGTATCGGTGGAGAATATAATAGACTATTATTTTGTCTGCTGTGGCGTTTTGTAGTTTTCAAGATCTTTGAGGCAGATGCAGGATGATAATTCGCGGGGAAAGGAGGCGAGATATCGAAAGTTGGAAACAAACTTGATCTGCTTGACAACCTAAATCAAGAAAGGTGGTGTCTCTAGCTCTTATAGTTGCTGAGATCTAGGTGTTCATACGAACAGATCCACAGACAAAGACGGACATGGCTATATTAACTCAGCTTGTCTTCCTGAGTCGAAATACACATACTTTGTGGGTCTACCAATTCTCTATTTGGGTGTTACACACATCTGTCATTAGTACTAAATATATAATCTATACTAACTTTGTAAAGTACAGGGTCTAACCAGAATGGGCGGAGCAGATCAGTCGGACGGGTCCGACTGTCTTATACCCTGTGCCCTGTATTTTTTATAAAATTTTATAAAACTGTCATACGCAGCGAAGCAGCAATGCTTTCTCTGTTACGTTTCCTATATGTGCCGCGCTGCTAGTGAGCGATATTGTTTCGCCTATAACTCCTGTGTTTATTGATCGATTTTAATGCGCTTCTCAGGAAAGTTTAATATAATAAAAGAGAGTATATATACCGAATAACAACGTTCTATGTTCAATATTACGCTTGTTATTCGGTTTTTATCGATTAAGGCGTAAAGGGGGCGTGGCTTCCAAAATTTGACCATAGCCCCATCTGCGTATGGCATAGACTTACAAACTAATGAAGACAGAATTTATGTATGTATGTGGCATCGAAAATTTGAAAAAAGCCCTATCTGCGCCTGATATAGACCTACGAACAACTGAAAACAGAATTTATATAACTCGATTTGTGTCTCTTAAATTGGTGAATGAATTCTTTTTATGCTCGTTGTGGGCGTAAGGGGAGTGGCATCCAAGATTTGATGTAAACTTGTTCTGCGTATGCTATACACCTTTCAGAAATGACCAAAACGACTTTTATAGCTCTTATAGTTGCTGAGATCGACGCGTTGAAACAGACGGACGGACGGACAGACGGACAGACATACGGACATGGCTATATCGACTCATCTCGTCATCCTGATCAAGAATATATATACTTTGTGGGGTCTGCCACGCCTCCTTCTGGCTGTTACATACATTCGCACAAAGTTATTAACCCTGTTTTCCCATTTTTCAAATGGGCACAGGGTATAAAAATACGGATTATGTGGGTTTTATTTATTTTTGGTAAAGGGTGCGTAGCATCCAATAAACTTTATCTGCGTATGGTTATACCAACTTATTGAAACAGCTGCTCTAGCTTTTATGGTTTGCGAAGTCGACGCGTTTACGCAGACGGACGGACGGATAGACAGACAGACAGACAGACAGACAGACAGGGCTAAAGCGACTCCGCTTGTCGTCCTGAGCAAGAATATATATACTTTGTGGGGTCACGTTACATTTTTTTGTTGTTAAAAGACACTTTTTACTTTTGTTAAAGTGAAGGGTCTAAAAATTAAACAATGTTGCAAAAATTGTCACAGTATACATAATATGTACTAGACATATACGCCGCCGAGCCACGCCGCCGCCGATTTTTGCCCATTTTTGAGCGCCGCCGCCGAATTTTAAAAATATCGGCGCGCCATCGGCGCGCCGTCGGCGCAAAACGTTTTTAAACAGCTTACAAAAAATTATAAAATATGGGAAAAATGTATAAATATCGATAAAAATTATTTCACTGTTGCCAAATCCGTTTATTTAACCCCAGATCTAGCTGATTCTGAAGAGCATTGGGAATACTGTTCTTAAGTCGTATGTGCTTTAAATTAAAGGTGTTAAAAGCAATAATTATTCCTATTTTTGTACGAATTTTTTACAATTTAAGAAAAAAGCCAAAATTTCCGCTTCGCGCAGATTCATAATTTTTTTCAGCAAATGATCTTCAAAAATCGATTATCTTTCTATGTTATTTAAGATATAAGTAGTATGTAGGCATCTGATTTATGAATTAGAGACTATGAGAATGTTAATTTGTTTAAATTTGTTACGATATTTGAATATAATTTTCATTTAAGCAAAACCAGAAAGAACGGTGCTATAGCCGGACGAGACCGACTGTAGAATACCCTGTACCCTATAATAAAAATATATAATTCTATAAAACTGTCACACGAAGCGTAGCAGCCATCTTCTTCTTCCTTTTTATACCCTGTGTCCATTTGAAAAATGGGAAAAACAGGGTTAATAACTTTGTCAGAATGTATGTAACAGGCAGAAGGAGGCGTGGCAGACCCCACAAACTATATATATTCTTAATCAGGGAGATGAGCTGAGTCGATTTAGCCCTGTCTGTCCGACTGTCCGTCTGGATGAACGCTGAGATTTTGGAAACTACAAAAGCTAGAGCAGCTGTGTTGGTTGCTATCGGTAGATGTATTCAATACGCAGATCAAGTTTATTTCAAATCGTTGATGCCACGCCCCCTTGACGCCCAAAAATCAATAAAACCGACATAACCTCGATTTTTGAACAGAAAAAGTTGAATAACAAGCGGAATATTGAACATAGAAGTTTGTTATTTGGATTGTATTATATTTACCTATCCTGAAAAGCGCATTGAAATCGGTTAAGAAACAAAGGAGATATAAGCGACGTAATATTGCATGCGGTGCATCGCAGCTCAGCCGCCTTGTGCGTTGGAATAGCGTGCGAGAGGGATGGCAATACCAAGCATGTTGCATGTGAGAACATTTGAACATGCAAAATTAAATAGAAAGCGTTATATTGAACATAGAATGTTGTTATTTGGCACATAAGCCCTCTTCTATTATATTTAACTATCCTAAAAAGCGCATTGAAATCGGTTAATAAACGCAAAAGATATAAACAATGTTGCAGGCCACACTCGCTCTGTGGCAGTGCGCCCATTAATTGGTGTACTATTGTTTATAAATAAACTAAATTATGTATAAAATATTTTAAATTATATACCGTATATGCGAGCGCGCAGCGCGAGCTGCTGCACAGGGTATAAGAGATTTTTATATTTGCTAGCTTTAATCGCTGCGCTGCCAAGAGGCGAGCGTTGCCACGCCTGTGTTTTTTAACCGATTTCAATGAGATTTTCACAATAGGTCAATAATATGGATGAGATTATATGTTCAGAATAACAACCTTCTATGTTTAATATTACGCTTATTATTCGGTTCTTATTGATTAGGGCGTAAATGGGGCGCGGCATCCAAACGGCTGCTCTAGCTTTGGTTGTTTGCAAAATTTCAGCGTTCATACAGACGGACAGACAGACGGACATCGCTAAATTGACTCAGCTCGTCTCCCTGATTAATAATATATAAACAGGGTATAAAAAGTTGTATACATTCAATAACTGCATACACCGCCGACGAATTTGTAGGCTTCGCTTGCGCCGCCGACGAATTTTCAAACTTCGTTGGCGCCGCCGCCGCGCCGATTCTTTCTAAAAGCTTCGCCGCCGCCGCCGGTTCATTTTAGCACCTACGCCGCCGCCGCTGAAAAATCCATCGGCGTAAATGTCTAGTATGTACATATCGGTTATTTACTAAAAGAGTGTCATAACTCGAAAATCGCGATTTTTGAGGTAATAATACAGTAATGTTTACGTTACATATGTTGTGTCAAAATTTCATTATCCTATCTTCAATACACAGAGCGGGAGAAAAGAATATGTCGCTCCGCTTTGTATGGAGATTAAAAGCGTTTATCTCGAAACGCACTTGAGTTATGACACTCTTGAAGTAAATGTGCGGTATGTGCATATAGTCAGGCTTGTAGTAGTCTGTATGGTCGAGCGCGCAGCGCTAGATTTTTAACCTGAAGTGGACCACTGTGCAGCGGTCTGAGCGCTCTCGCTTTTGATGTAGTCAACGAAGATCAACGAAGCAGAAAGCCTTTTCACCCTTCTCTTGTAGCATATGTTAAACCTGACACACACGTGTGTTCAAGTGGCACGGGCTGTACATTTCTACGCATATGCTACTAAATTTACTCTTTTATACGAGCACAAATGCTAACAGATCGGACGAAGGGCACAATGATGTACTTTTTTGTTTGTGAATTTAGCTGATTTTCCACCAGATCTGTTATTTTTATACCCTGTACCCATTTGAAAAATGGGAAAAACAGGGTTAATAACTTTATGCAAATGTATGTAACAGGCAGAAGGAGGCGTGGCAGACCCCAAAAACTGCATAACTATATAACTAACTATTCTGAAAAGCGCGTTGAAATCGGTTAATAAACACAGGAGATATAAGCTACAGAATAGTTGAACTTAAAAGTTCAAAAACAAGCGTAATATTAAAAATAGAATGTTGTTAATGTTAAATATAATAATTAATTGTCTTGAAAGCGCATTGAAATCGGTTTATAAACCAAGGAGGTTTAAGCTTCCTAATATTGCATGCGTTGCATCACACGCACTTGCACTGGGCGTATTTGTGAATATTTGAACATATAAAGTTAAATAGCAAGCGTAATATTGAACATAGAATATTGTTATTCGGAACATAAACCCTTGTCTTTTATATTTAAATATCTTGAAAAGCGCATTATAAACGAAACATTGCTACAGGCCACGCTTACCATGTGATAGCGCGCCCATATATTTGTTTATATTAAATTATATTTAAAATATTTAAATTATATACTGGGTTTGCAAGCGCGCAGAGCGAGTTGTGGCACAGGGTATAAGACAGTCGGGCCCATCCGACTGATCTGCTCCGCCCATTCTGGTTCAAATTACAAATGCGGATGGAAAATGGGGAAAACAGGGTTAATCACTTAACACGTTGTTATATATTTAAAAAAATTAAATGAAATTTTAGAAAAATATTTAAAAAGTCAGGAACTGAACTGCACCGCCCATTCTGGTTTTTTTTTTTTTTTTTGCTATTTCTAGCTTTTTCCAAATGCTACTTTTCTTTGTTATGATCCGAAAAGTTGGCAACACTGATGATATACATAAATGCATACGCTCTTATATTGTGGGTTGTTTCGCTTCGGGACACTCTTGCTGTCTGCTCTCTGCTGGCGGTTCACATATATGTTTGTATATTTTGGTCTAGAAGCGTTTAGTTGTGATATATGCTGGCATTTGTGCTTAACCATGCCCAGCGTACGGTTCAGCTGAAATATTTAATATAGTGAAATTATCAAAACTTGCTGTTACTTTATTTATATATTATATGGACGAAATGCAACTTCTGCTTGTATTCATCATTTCTACATCGTTTATTTATAAAGGTAAATATGTGGAAGATACCAATTGAGATTTTTTTGGTTTTGCATAAACTTGGACGCTTGTATTGAGTATATTGAAAACTATTTTTAAAATGAAACGATGAAATCACTTTTCCGTGTGAATATATACATATCTAAGTATATTATACATATATAATAATGTATTCCCAGCAATCATTTTGTGAACATTCGAATCAAATTCAATATTTTTTATACCCTGTGCCCATTTGAAAAATGGGAAAAACAGAGTGCGAATGTATGTAACAGGCAGAAGGAGGCGTGGCAGACCCTACAAACTATATATTTTTAGTCGTGTTTCTGATTATAAATGATACCGCTTTCGGGAAAAATCATATAATAGCCGAGAGTATTTTTATTCTGTACCCATTGAAAAATTGGAAAAACAACTTAATAACATTGTGCGAATGTATATATATAACAGCCAGAAGGAAGCATGACAGACCCCACAAGGTGTATATATACTTGATCAAAATAACGAGCTGAGTCGAGTTGTCTGTCCGCAGAGTTTTATTGATTTTTGCGCGTGAAAAAGGTGTGGCATCAACGATTTGAAATTAACTTGATCTGCGTATTGAATAAACCTACCTATAGCGACGGATTTTCTAGCATTTATAGTTTAGGAAATTTCAGCGTTCATACAGACAGACAAACAGACAGACAGGGCTAAGTCGACTCAGCTCGTCTTCCTGATCAAGAATATATATAGTTTGGGTCTGCCATGCCTCCTTCTGCCTGTTACATACATTCGCACAAAGTTTTTAACCGTTTTTCCCAATTTTCAAATGGGCACAGGGTATAAAAAGCGCATTGAAATCACAGGGGTTATTAACGAAAATTAACGAAAAAATAAATTGAATAATTTTAAAAAATTTAAATAATTTAAACAAATTTAAATATACATCACTACTTTATAAATAAATTCAATTATATTTAAAATATTTTAAATTACTTACAGGCGAGCATATGGGCGATCGCGCTGTGGTACAGGGTATATTTTTTAAGTCTTTTTAGACCCTGTATTTTAAAAAAGTAAAAGAATCTATAATTTTAGTGCAAATATCAAATGTATGTATGGTAGACCCCACAAAGTATATACATATATGCCGACTCAGGAAGACAAGCTGAATTAATATAGCCATGTCCGTCTGTGGATCTGTCCGTATGAACACCTAGATCTTAGCAACTATAAGAGCTAGAAACACCACCGTTCTGGATATAGATAATGTAAGCAGATCAAGTTTGTTTCAAAATCGCCACCTTTATCTGCGAATCATTAAAAGTCTACAACTACCTCAATCTCGAAAATCTCGAAACTATAAAACAGGTATCGCAAATAATAACACAGGGCGACAAATTTTTTTGAAAGTCAGGGTCTATAAAATTTTATTGCCGATTCTGAAGCGTTTTGGGAAGCTGATTTCTAAAATCGACACCAAAAAATTATTTTTCTGTACGTTGTCCAGATATCGGGCGATATATAAGTGTTCGATTTTTTTCAATGGTAGGTGCATTTAGGCTACCCGAACATCGGAACCACCAAACCGATCATCGTAAATTAGGGTTCAAATGAAAGATTAAAGTTGCCCCACATATTCTTAATACATAATAAAAAAATCTCGCGCGCTCTGGCGCGCTCGACCTGACAGTCGGGCAAGCCCGACTGCCTTATACCCTGTACCACAGCTCGCGCTGCGCGCTCGCCCGTACAGTATAAAAATTAAAATGTTTTAAATATAATTTAATCTATTTATAAATAATCAATTCAGAATATATACTCTCTTATATTATATTTAATTATAAATTAAACGCATGAATTGCACGCAACGTATCACGCCTAATTCACTAACTTAACGTTCGCAATGATAATCGCGCTTTAAACTATTTATAATAGTACGAATATTATAAAAAGTATACAACGTATTTAGCAATCGAACAAACACAAAACGATTTGACGAGGTGGCAGCGCTACCGCCAAAACTAAATTTGGCACATGGTATGGCGATGAAGGTGGCGCTCGAACACTTGTCGCTTGGTCTCTGACGTCACGCGTCACAGACTTTTGTTCTTTTGCGCAATCTTATTTTGGCACCTTGCTTGGTGTTGGTGTTGTTTACATGCGTACATGCACACATACATATATGGTATTCGTCTATTCTACATGTATGTGTGTTTCTGTTTATACATACATACATACACTTGCTGGGCTGCAGGGCCCGTGCGAAGCAATACATGCAGTATTGAGTAGCTTATATCTCCTTTGTTTATTAACCGATTTCAATGAGCTTTTCAGGATAGTTAAATATAATATAAGAGAGTATATATTCTCCATAACAACCTTCTATTTTCAATATTACGCTTGTTATTCGGTTTTTATTGATTAGGGTTTTTATTGATTGAAAGGGGGCGTGACATCCAAGATTTGAAATAAACTTGATCTGCACCATTCAAATGAGACCAAAACGGCTTCTCTAGCATTTATAGTTTAGGAAATCTCAGCGTTCATACAGACAGACAGACAGACGGACAGACGGACAGACAGACAGACAGACGGACATCGCTAAATCGACTCAGCTCATCTCCCTGATCAAGAATATATATAGTTTGTGGGTTCTGCCACGCCTCCTTCTGCCTGTTACATACATTCGCACAAAGTTATTAACCCTGTATTTCCCATTTTTCAATGGGTACAGGGTATAAAAAAGATTGGACGAATAGTTTTCTCCCTAAATGAAAAATACCGCACATGCAAATACATTTCTTGAAAATTTTTCAACTTCAGACGTAATTTTTTTGGCAAGCTCGATAACAAAATTATTGTTTTTCTAATATTATAAGATATATAAATTTCACGTCATTTAGTATATCCCACGTTAATATTGGTTTTTTAGTTTTTGTGGCCGTGGCATCCAAAATTTGAAATAATCTTGATCTGCATATGGTACACACCATACAAAAATGACCAAAACGGCTGATCTAGCTTTTGTAGTTTAGAAAATCTAGGCGATACAGACGGACGGACGGACAGACATGGCTATATCGACTCAGCTCGTCTCCCTGATCAAGAATATATATAGTTTGTGGGGTCTGCCACGCCTCCTTCTGCCTGTTACATACATTCGCACAAAGTTATTAACCCTGTTTTTCCCATTTTTCAAAAGGGCACAGGGTATAATGAGCTACAGACTTGTAATTTGGCATGTTCGCATCCTATGTCATTTTTCATGAATGCTGTGAATTACGTCGGCTCGCAAACACAAAGCGCATCAAAGCAACGCTCGACTGGTATGGATCGCTACGTACAAATAAAACGAAAGCTAAGCCTACACAATTCGAAATCTGGCAACAAATCGAAAATAAACAGAAGTAACCCAAAGGAACCAAAACTGGGTCAACCTACTGATGGGAATAGATATACAATTCTTGCACATCAGTCTGACGAGACGCCAGCTTCTGTAAATGCTGTGTGGGTGCAGAAGTTGAGACGAGAAATAACCGACTTTTGAAAGCAATATTACACAATATATTTATTATTTCAGTATACTATATGTATGTACTTATATGTAGCGGCTTCGCGCGGAGCGCTTTAAAATAATTCTTGCGTTCGGCGTCTCTCTTCAATTCACACTGAAGTTGGAAAGCACGAATGGTCGATATATCGCCAAAAATATCGATAGAAAATAATTATAACGCTGTGCGCAGACAGCTGTTGATATTGATCGTTATATTAAATTCAAATTTAAATTCAAAACAATGTTTATGCTCCCCCTTAATTATGGCGGTAACATTCCCCCCTTCGTAAATATGCCTGTTTCAGCATTGTTTACTTATATAATTGCCGACATCTAGAACGGGTACTTTTGTGGCTGGTCTAACCATAACTCCCTGCGTAGTTTGTATCGTCACTCGTCTGACTTGACCGTCTTTGGCAGTGACTGTGTCGATGATAAGTCCCTTTGGCCACAGGTTTCTGGGTAGATTCTCATCCACAATGATGACGACGCTACCGATTTCCAACAGAGGAGATTTGTCAAACCATTGTCAACCAATTTCTGCTGGCATACCTCGTCTGGCCATGAAATTGCGAAGACACATTATACAAAAGCTGGTATCCAGACTGTCAGCAATTTCGAATTTGCAATTTCACCAATTTGTGGTGACCTACGCTTACCAATATCGGCCCGAAGTAATCCACGCCAGTGTAGGTAAACGGTTTGGTGAAACTTACCATTCGTGCCGATGGTATCGGTGCCATCTGTGGTGGCTGTGGAACTGCCGCAGCATTTTTACAGTGTTGGCATGCTCTGCGTACAGCTTTGTAGAGCACACGTAGTTTCAAGATGCAATATGATGACTTCACGTTGTTAACCACAGTTTCGTGAGCCAAATGAAGTGGCTTCTCATGGTATGACTTCACTATCAGGAACGTTATGTAACTCTGGCGTCGCAATACGACAACATCTTCTCGACAATTTAGGTTGCTAGCTCTGCCTCGGGAACGAATGATGCCGTGGATGTCGAGGTAAACATTATATGTCCGTAGACTGCTTCGTTTGGGTAACCGTTGTTTTGCTGACAGAATACGGACTTCATCACGATACTCGTGTGCTTGGGCCAGCCTGTACAATATGTTCTCTGCTCGAGTAATCATTTCCACATCCACTTTTTCCGTCATCTCTACGTTTTTTAAAGCGGCCATTATCCGGTTGATATAGAGCAGGAATGTTGCAACTGCTCTGTACAAACGTCGCCATTGTGAAAAATATTCCGCAATTACAAGTTGAATTGGCTGCGTTGTGATAATGTGCACATGTTTTCTTAGCTCGGTTGTGTCGGTTTCTGATACGTTGGAAACGAAACACACGTGAATTTAGCTGCCGATATGGCTCTACATTTTTATTGCGCACATAGTGTGCGATGCATGGTGCACAGCTGATGCCAAATGTCATCGCGTGCATGACGAATGCGTGAATCTTGTCAGTGGCTTTTTCGTACCATAGAAAACGATGCGCATGTCTGTCCTCTACCCGGATGTTGATCCTGTGAAACATTTCGGCTATGTCGCCACAGACTGCTACTCGGCCAACTCGGAACGCCAACAGGACATCCATAAGTGGTCTCAGTAGATCCAGCCCAGTAAGGAAGAAGTCGTTTAATGCCACTCCATTTGATTTAGCGGCAGCATCCCAGACGAGGCGTACCTTGCTTGGCTTATTAGGATTAATTGTAATGAAGATCGGCATATACCATGTGAGCTAAGGCGAATTAAGTATATCTTTCTCTGTTAGTCGGAATGCATACCCTTTGCTAACAAGATTGTCAACTTGCGCATTGATCTTTTGATATAACTCTGGCTCTCGATAGATTTTCTTCTTGAGGCATCTCAGACGATTAAGTGCATTTTGATAACTTTCCGGTAATATGCTTAAGTTGTTACGTCACAATAAGCCTACCTCAAATTGTCCATTGACTTTGACGCATGTTTGATCCAGGAACTCTATGGCCTTAAGGTCGTCGTGTGACTGTAACTTTCGAGGCTTTACGTCTTCCAGGCTTAAGCTTTCCTTTACGATATCGTGTAGCTCTTGCCACTGACAGTCGCAATGATGCATTGCCCAGTTCCTTGCCGTTTTTTATGTACCCTGAATACTCCAGCCTAGCAGGCATTTCGATGCAATTGGTTCCCTTCTTTCAACTTGCGGGGAACTGCAATTTTCCAATTATCTGCACCAATCAGTAGAACAGGCTGCACGCTAGAATAGAACTGCAATGGTAACTCTTTTAGATATGGATATTTAATGCATAATTCGTTCAAATTTAATGTTTGCTTTGGGAGAGCCAAATTGCGAATAGTATGGACATTGTTGAGGTAGTAAAGCTTGCCGCTGTTGGAACCAGATATTTGTATCGACGCTCGGAGTGAAGAATTTTCCTGTCGTACGGCTTCACCAGTCCACTGCAGGCAAATAGGACTAGGAGTACCTTTAATGCCCAGCGTGTGGAAAGCGTGCTCGTCAATTAGCGTGACTGATGATCCTTCGTCCAGAAAGGCATGGACCTGGAATGTCTTATTGCCGACATGTACAGTCACTGGTATAATACGAAAATAGTTGTTGTCGCTGCCATTGCTGTGCGCTGTCACAAGAGCTTGTGGTTTTTCGCCATGCTGATGAGTTCCAACTTGCGTAGGGTCCTCTTTATGAAGTAATGGGTGGTGCTTCTGGCTGCAACCATTTGTCCCACATACCTTCTTTATGAAGCATCTCTTGCAGTGAACTTTCAGCAATGGAAGCATAATTTTAACGTCTTTGCTTTCAGCCATTTATTATCTGTGGACATCTCGTGGAATACGTTGCATTGCATTATCATGTGCTCAGGTGAGCCACATATCATGCAAGCTGTTGCCTTCTTGACTGGTGATTCTTGATGTACATGGTTCTTCGAACCAGTGTCATCCGATTTGTCAGCATCGCTTTCGTAGTGTGAATTTACAGAATTAGTTTTGTAAGTTGATGGGCACACTACAGTTGACGCTGCCTCAGCAATCTTTTAGAGCCAGTCACTGAATTCCTTAATAGGCGGTTGGTTGGATTTAGGATACATTGCCCAATCCAGCTTTTGTTTATTGGGTAGCTTGTCCACTAGCTCTCTTACCAGCATATGATTGTTAAGATGCGCAGTAAGGCTGCAGGATTCCATCGTCGCACAGATGTTGCGTACGGCTAACGCAAAATCAATAATAGACTCTAATTTGTCTTTCGGCGGCGGAAATTTCCTGACCCTCTCGATCATTCTGTCCATAATATGCTCCGGTCGTTCAAAGAACATTTTCAATGTGTTGAGAATGTCTGGAACCATTGCTGGAAGAAGTAGTTTGTCTTTGACCAAATCTCGTGCCTTGCCGACCAAGCATTTTTGCAGGCGAAGCATATTTTCTACATTTGAGAACCCTGCTACTAATGTTCTGTTTTCGTACGTACTTATCGGCCATTCCTCTGGATCTCCACTGAACTTAGGCAGATCCTTTGGAATCGCATGTCTGGCTGCTAGCTGAGTATTTTTTGGGCCATTTTGTACAGCTGGTGGCGGCGAATGGACGGAAATACTGAGATTTTGTATATTCAAGCCGGCAAGCAGTCTATATTTAGACCCTGTACTTTAAAAAAGTAAAAGGGTCTATTAATTTAGTGCAAATGACAGCTGTGTGTAACAGGCAGAAGAAAGCATGGTAGACCCCACAAAGTATATATATTCTGACTCAGGACGACGAGCTGAGTTGATATAGCCATGTCCGTCTGTCCGTCTGTCTGTCTGTCCGTCTGTGCGTATGAACACCTAGATCTCAGCAACTATAAGAGCTAAAGACACCATCTTTCCGGATTTAGGTAGTCAGCTAATGCAAGCAGATCAAGTTTGTTTCAAACTTTTGATACCTCACCTCCTTCATCCGCGAATCATCAAAAATCTACACCTACCTCAAAAATCTCGAAAACTATAAACGCCCACAGCAGCTACAATAATAAAGCTACAGACTTGCAATTTGGCATGTGCGTAGTCTATGGCATTCTTCACCGATGCTTTAAATTAAATTATGGTTTGAAATAGAAATAGCGAAGATATGCAATAGACAATGTTTGTCAAAATGAATTTATGTGCAACTGCAGCCACAATATTAGAGCTACAGACTTGTAATTTGGCATGTAAGTAGCCTATCGATGCTGTGAACTGCATTACAAACGGAGAAGAAACAGCGAAGTGATGCAGCAGTAAATTGTTTTATAAATGTATGTAAGCGCTACTACAGTCACAGTTTAAAAGCTATAGACTTGGGATTTGGCATGTACGTAGCCTATGGCATTATCCATCAATGCTGAATTACATTACGAACGAAGAAGAAACAGCGAAGATAGATCAGACAGAAAAGCCACCTAGATCTTGCAGACTATAGAGCTAGAACTACCATTTTTGGCCATTTAGGTTCTCCTATGCAGCAATCATATCAAGTTTGTTTGGGTTTTTTGACAACTCCTCTTCTATGACAGTCCCCATCAATGCTATGAATTACATTACGATCGGATAAGAAACAGCGAAGAAAACACAAAGTACAGGGTCTCCTACAGTCGGTTGCGTCCGACTGTAGCTCCGCCCTTACTGGTTTTTCCTCTAACATTGCTAGCAGCAGCTTTTGCTTACTCGACGCGTCCTGTGGTGGCCCGATCTTATCCATGTTAAGTTGTGCCTCCTGTTGATCCTTGCAAGTGGATTGCACCAATTCTGACGCCAACGCAGGAGCGCGCGATTTATTTGATTCTTTTTCCACAGCTGGATTGTTTTGTGGGGGTGAATGCACGACCATGGATGTAGATGCGCCAATGATGGAGCACCCGTTGCAGCTCCACGGATGATAGGCAACATCCTCATCTACACCAGCGCATGAAAAGTGGTACCATATTTTGCACTGGTCACATTGTACCCAATTTTCCGCATTGTCTCTGTATTGCTTGTTACATTTTTCGCATACAGACATGATTATTATTATTCTTATTTATTTCGGTGAATATATTTATATACAGTCATAGTCATAATTATTTTCTCAAATGAGATTCTTGTGACTCACTTCGGAGTGGTAAAATGCAAAAAAGTTTTTGTTTTTGGATAGTCCGATCTATGCAGAAGCAAATGAAAAAGAAATGAAAAAAATATCTGTTCTTACGCAAAAAAGAGAAGCATTTGAACTAATGCTTATCAGTACATTTGTGAAAATAATTTTGACTACCTCTGTATATTAACTTGAGATATCACTCATTGATTTAATATATAATTTCGTGCAAACCGATTTGCAGACGTGACGCGGCGTCATCAATTTCTGCGTATGGTGAAATACCAATAACTGTACTTTGTTTTTTCTTTCACACGCAGACAAACACGCCACACCCGCAATATGAATTATTTTAAAGAATTGTGGGTGCAGAAGTTGAGAGGAGAAATAACCGACTTTTGAAAGCAATATTACACAATATATTTATTATTTCAGTTCAGTATATGTATGTATATGTAGAGGCGTCGAGCGGAGCGCTTTAAAATAATTCGTGCGTTCGGCGTCTCTGAAGTTGGAAAGCACGAATGGTCGATATATCGCCAAAAATATCGATAGAAAATAATTATAACGCTGTGCGCAGACAGCTGTCGATATCGATAGTTACATTAAATTCAAATTTAAATTCAAAACAGTGTTTATGCTCCCCCTTAATTATGGCGGTAACATGTTGCATAAAACCAAATGAAGCCAAAGCCTCCCCCAATTTTCATTCGCGAAAAAATCTCGCGCGCTCTGGCGCGCTCGACCTGACAGTCGGGCAAGCCCGACTGCCTTATACCCTGTACCACAGCTCGCGCTGCGCGCTCGCCCGTACAGTATACAATTTAAAATGTTTTAAATATAATTTAATCTATTTATAAATAATCAATTCAGAATATATACTCTCTTATATTATATTTAATTATAAATTAAACGCATGAATTGCACGCAACGTATCACGCCTAATTCACTAACTTAACGTTCGCAATGATAATCGCGCTTTAAACTATTTATAATAGTACGAATATTATAAATATTATAAAAAGTATACAACGTATTTAGCAATCGAACAAACACAAAACGATCTGACGAGGTGGCAGCGCTACCGCCAAAACTAAATTTGGCACATGGTATGGCGATGAAGGTGGCGCTCGAACACTTGTCGCTTGGTCTCTGACGTCACGCGTCACAGACTTTTGTTCTTTTGTGCAATCTTATTTTGGCACCTTGCAATTGGTGTTGTTTACATGCGTACATGCACACATGCATATATGGTATTCGTCTATTCTACATGTATGTGTGTTTCTGTTTATACATACACACATACACTTGCTGGGCTGCAGGGCCCGTGCGAAGCAATACATGCAGTATTGAGTAGCTTATATCTCCTATGTTTATTAACCGATTTCAATGAGCTTTTCAGGATAGTTAAATATAATATAAGAGAGTATATATTCTCCATAACAACCTTCTATTTTCAATATTACGCTTGTTATTCGGTTTTTATTGATTAGGGCGTAAAGGGGGCGTGACATCCAAGATTTGAAATAAACTTGATCTGCGTATGGTCTACACCATTCAAATGAGACCAAAACGGCTTCTCTAGCATTTATAGTTTAGGAAATCTCAGCGTTCATACAGACAGACAGACAGACGGACAGACAGACAGACAGACGGACATCGCTAAATCGACTCAGCTCATCTCCCTGATCAAGAATATATATAGTTTGTGGGGTCTGCCACGCCTCCTTCTGCCTGTTACATACATTCGCACAAAGTTATTAACCCTGTATTTCCCATTTTTCAATGGATACAGGGTATAACCAGTAAGGACGGAGCTACAGTCGGACGCAACCGACTGTAGGAGACCCTGTACTTTGTGTTTTCTTCGCTGTTTCTTATCAGATCGTGACGTAATTTACAGTATCGGTGGAAATTGTCATATACTACGTACATACCATATCCTAAGTCATTAGCTGTTAAACTGTAGATTTAAAACTGAAAACTGTTGCTAATTTGGTTTTTCGGTTAGCGAAAGAATGGAAGGAGTTATCAAAAAACCCAAACTATCTTGATCTGATGGCTGCATAGGAAAACATAAATACCAAAAAATTGTATTTATAGCTCCTATAGTCTGCAAGATATAGGTGGTTTCTCTGTCTGCGCTATCTTCGCTGTTTCTTTTCCGTTGGAAATGTAATTCACAGCATTGATGGATAATACCATAGGCTGGGTACATGCCAAATCCCAAGTCTGTAGCTTTTAAACTGTGGCTGTTGTGGGATTTACATACATTTATAAAATAATGGTTTGTTACATAACTTAGCTGTTTCTTGTCCGATTGTAATGTAATTCACAACATCGACGGATAATTCTGTAGGCTACATATATGCCAAATTGCAAGTTTGTAGCTTTATTGTGGCTGCAGTGGCACATATACGTATTTTGAAATAGATTGTCTCTTGCATATCTTCGCTAATTCAAATTCAAATCATAAATAAATTAATAGCATCGGTGGAGAATACCTTAGGCTACGTACATGCCAAATTACAAGTTGGTAGCGCTATTATTGTGGCTGCTGTGGCGTTTATAGTTTTTGAGATTTTTGAGGTAGGTGTAGATTTTTGATAATTCGCGGATGAAGGAGGCGAGATATCCAAAGTTTGAAACAAACTTGATCTGCTTGCATTAGCTGACCACCTAAATCCGGAAAGGTGGTGTCTTTATCTCTTATAGTTGCTGAGATCTAGGTGTTCATACGGACAGACGGACAGACACACAGACGGACAGACGGACAGACGGACGGACGGACAGACGGACATGGCTATATCAACTCAGCTCGTCGTCCTGAGTCAGAATATATATACTTTGTGGGGTCTACCACGCTTCCTTCTGCCTGTTACATACATCTGTCAGTTGCACTAAATTAATAGACCCTTTTACTTTTTTAAAGTACAGGGTCTAAAAAGCTGTAACGCGCTCGTAAATACAGTTGGGCTTATCGGAAAAGACAACTTTTGCATTATTCCCCAAACAAAGGGAAATATTAATGAAACGAAAGTCCAAGTCAAGACGGAAGAAAATTATAGAGTACTTACCAAGTACCTCAACTACAACAATATAAACTACTACACATACCAACTAAAAAGCAGCAAAGGCCTTCAAGAAGACAGGAAGTACATCCCATTTACAATTTACAAATTCTGCTACATCGAAGAATTACAGTAGAAGAGCCACATAAGCGTAATGGCCCGGTACAGTGTACCAACTGTCAAGAATATGGGCACACAAAATCATATTGCACGCTTCGCCCTGTATGTGTAGTCTGTGGGGATCTGCACAGCTCTGCAAACTGTCCGTCAAATAGAGAGGATCCCAACACCAAAAAGTGTGGTAACTGCGGAGGTAATCACACAGCAAGCTACAGAGGATGTCCAGTATACAAGTAAGAAGTCGGATCCATCAAAAAGTGTTTTCAGCGCGGTTTCATAACTCACCATTGTTTACCTCAAAATCCAACCCAAATGTCCTCTTCTCAGCCGCAACCAGACCGGCCTTTAGCACTGCCAGCATCAACAAAAACGTAAGCTTTCCAAGCGCTTTAAAATCAGGCCTGGCAGCCCCACTCTCTACTAATACGCTAACAATTGCTCGAGAGCAGAATACGCCACAAAAACCAGCAGAGAATTCTGAAAGCAAAATAGAAGCAATGATATACAATCTGCAGAAAAGTATAATGGATTTTATGTCATTTATGCAGTCAACAATGCAAGAGCTAATGTTGATACAAATGCTTGTATCGCAAAATCAATCCAAATAATCAATGGCTTCCCTACGCATAGGCCTGTGGAACGCCAACGGCGTTTCACGGCATAAACTTGAGCTAGCTCAATTTATTAATGACAACCATATCGACGTAATGCTGATAGCTGAAACTCACCTTACAAACACGTATAATTTTCAAATAAGAGGCTACTTGTTCTAAAGCACTAACTATCTTGATGGCAAAGCACATGGTGGTACTGGAATTCTGATCAGAAATCGTATTAAACACCACTTCCACAACAAGCTTGCCGCCAACTACCTACAATCCACATCTATAAGTATTCAACTAAATCACCGCAATTTAACTGTCGCCGCCATATATTGCCCTCCAAGCTTCACAATATCTGAAGCTCAATTTATGGACTACTTCGACTCACTAGGGGAACACTTCCTAGCAGCAGGGGATTATAATGCCAAGCACACGAACTGGGGATCTCGTCTGGTAAATCCAAAAGGAAAACAACTTTACAATGCTATCATAAAACCAACCAACAAGCTTGACTATGCGTCTCCGGCTTCTCCACATATTGGGCAAAAGACCCCAAGAAATTACCTGACTTAATTGACTTTAGCATTGCGAAAAACATTCCACGCAATCTGATAAGCACTGAAACCTTCTCGGACCTATCATCTGACCATTCACCTGTGCTGCTAAATCTACACCAACGTCCAGAAGCCCAAGTTAAGTTGTGCAGTTTAACATCAAACAGACCTAAATACAAAACGTATGTTAGTTCACACATTAAGCTGAACCCACGGCTAAACAGTGAATTAGACATCAACAACTCCGCAAAAATACTTGAATCTGTTTTGGTTACAGCAGCTCATATTTCAACCCCAAAATGAAAATACAAATTGAGTGGCTCGTTTTGGAAAAACGTCGATTACGTCGAGAATGGCAGGCCCACAGATCGTCATGTGCTAAACATAGGATAAAAGATGCCACACGTAGGCTAGTTTTCTAGTCTAGTTTTGATCTTACCTCCATTACTAGCCTGGAGGAAACGGTGCAGTTGCTTACTGCTTTGATAGCTGCTTGACTATCTGAGAGGATAGAGATGTCCCTTCTTCGATAGCCGCGTTCTAGGTTTGTGTCAGCACACCTTCCTAGGGCGCATACTTCAGCTTGGAAGATGCTTGTGTGTTGGCCCAGGGATTCATGGTATCTGACTTGTGGGCCTGTCACTTCGAGGCCAGAACATTGGTTAGTTAGGGACCCGTCAGTGTACCATTGTATGGTGTGTTTCGTCATAGGGTGGTTCTCCGCCAATGTTGTCCACTCCTTTTTATTGCATATGTGTACATCAAAGTGTCGGTCGAACACGTATTTTGCAGTCATTACATCCCTGGGAAGTGCCGTCAGGGGAAGTTCTTCAGCAATTTTATCGGCATCTCTGCCGCTGATAATATTGTCTCCATCTTGTGTCATAGCCGTCAGTCTTAGTAGGGTTGTGCGCTGCTGAAGGCTGATGGTTATGTGTAATGGGGTTAGTTCTAACAGACAGACACACGCTAATCTTTGCAGACACACGCTAATCTTTGTAGCCTCTGGAGTCGTTTCTTGATCGTGATAAGTTGGGTCCTGTCAGCCCAAGCAATTGCTCCGTAGGTTAACATTGGTCTTATAACCATGAGGTACATCCATCGTATAATTTGTTGGGAGGTCCCTCATGATTTTCCAGCGATGCTGACGTGTTTTCCGAAGTTGAGTCTGCTATCGAGAGTAATCCCAAGATACTTAACTTCCTTGCTTTTTTCCACGTTGTAATCTCCCATACTTAGCTGCTTCATCCTTTCTAGTTTATATCTTCTAGTAAATGGGACAACGACTGTTTTGCTCGGGTTGAGTTTGAGCCCAACCTTTTCGCACCATCTCTGTGTCACAGTCTTAGTTGTACAATGTCGCAGATTGTTTCTTCGTATTTACCCCTGCGATAATCACTACGTCGTCGGCATAACCTTGACATTGTATACCGTTACTCGCGAGCCTGCCGAGTAGTTCGTCAACTATGATGCTCCATAGCAGAGGAGATAACACAGTAGTGCCTGTATCCACCTGCTTGTGGTAGAGTCTAGGCCCCTACTGTCCAGGGCTTCCCTCAAAGCATCATGTGATGTGGTTTCGAAGGCTCCCTCTATGTCCAGGAAGGCGCATACAGAAACCTCCTTGTTATCAACAGCATTTCTAAGAATTTTGCAGAGTTGATATATTGCTGTATCTGTGGATCGTCCCACTCTATATGCGTTTTGCATTGTTTGTAGAGGTTCGTCCCTTAATTTTGTCCTCCTGATGGTACTGTCCACCAGCTTCTCCATTGTTTTCAAGAGAAACGATGTCAAGCTGATGGGTCTAAACGACTTAGGATAGGCTATGTCTTTCTTCCCTATCTTGGGGATGAAGACTACCCGAGTTTTATTCCATGCGTCTGGGATGTGTCCGCCAAGCTACCGACCATGATTCTCCTTAGGCTACTTAGTAGCTTGTTCTGCCCTTGTTGCAAGAAAGAAGGAGACATGCCATCTAGACCTGGGATTTGAAGGGCTTGAAAGAACCGATGGCCCATTTTATTTTCCCTTCCGTCACAACAGTTTAGGTGGTTCTCCAATCAACTGCTGTGTATCTGGAGGGTCTTTCGGGGTAGATTACCTTTACATTTTCCGGGACGCTACCTGGAAAGTGAGTGCTGAACAATAGTCTCAGCTTTTCGTCATTGCTGACTGTGTATGTCATATCGTTGTTCTTTAGGGCCAGATTTGGATCTGGCGTTCTTTTTGCCATGGCTTTGTAGACCCTCGTTGTTTTTATGGCTTCACAGTAGTTCCTGTAGTTATTCCTTTTGGCCTTCCAGATTTCTCGGTTGTATTCCGTTAGTTTGCTTTTATAGCTTTCCCTTCTCCTTGCTTTGTTGTAGAGATGCCTGGTGGTAGCTCGGAGGGTCTCGAGACGTGCGTTCCACCATGGGGCGTTCTTTTCTTTTCGTTGCTTACCGAGAGGGCAATTACTCTCAAATGCATCTAATATGCAGCTAGTTATATCGTCCGCTGCTGCTTTTATTTTTAGGGGGTGTTTAGAAAATTCTATTTTTACCCTAGATATATTGAGCGCTAAGTGGGTTTTATAGTTAGTCCATTCTGTTTTCCTAGGGTTGCGAATGGGCACCCAGCTTTCCGTATTCACTTCTAGGTTGAGACGAATTATCCTATGGTCTGACATGGATTCTTCTGAAGAAACATGCCATCCCTTTATATAACTTTGAAGTGACCTGCTCACAAGAGTGATGTCCAGGACTTCGCTTCTGTTGCGGTTGATGAATGTCGGTTCAGCACCGACGTTGCAAATCTCTAAATTACTATTTATAATAAAGTCCAGAAGACACTCACCCCTTGTGTTGACGTCTGTGCTTCCCCATACCACATGGTGCACGCGAGTAACGCATCCTATGAGTATGATGTGTTTTTCCTTTGCAAACCGCACCAGCTGCTGGACCTCTGGTGGAGGGCAGGCTTCATCCCCAGGGAAATAGCCCGACGCGATAATAAGGGGCGGTGACACCTTGGGGTGTGCCATTATGGGCACACAGTCTCGGCCTAGGAACTCTGAAAACATGTAATAATTAATATCCTTTCTTATCATTATGCAAGCTCGAGGATTGTCTATCCTCTGATCGCTAATTACCTTTGCATCTTTCGAGTACAGGCCTCGAATACCCTTCCATACCAAGGGCTCTTGTATGAGGGCTAGTCCCAGTCGATATTTCGTTAACATCCTTGTCAGGACAGCCGAGGCCGCCTTGGCGTTGATGTTGACTTGGACTAGCCCTGAGGTGACTGGCTTGACCGTCATTTTAGAGGAGTGGTTCCAGCTCCTCTTCAAGCGAGGAGAGTGAATACTCGTTGCGTTGAACCACCGTTATGTTGGCCTCGCCTTGCAGCTCTTCCGCAAGCTCCTGGGAGGACATGTGATCCTCCTCGTCGACGTCCATGTCAGCGTCCTCAGCTGGCCCGAGGGTTTCGTCTAGCTGCTCATCGTCTTCAGCTAGGTCTTCCGCTGCGGTTGGGGGTGTTGTATCGGGGGGTGTGGGAGTACCCTGGCGTTCTTGCAGATGGTTCTGCAGGCTTGGCAGATGGTCCTGCCTGACAGGAAGATCCTGCCGTCTGCACTCCAGTGGGTTTCTCCACCCCTGTTCTCGGTTTAATGAGCCCACCAACCGAGATATTACCGTAGCGAAAATGGATTTGATATCCATTTGCCATGTTCGTATCTCGACTGGCTTCTTCTATGCCGATTACGAGGAGCACTCCTCCACCTTCGTTTTTCCTCGACATGACTTTCCACTAGTCCACATCGAGTCTGTTCTGGGCCTTAACCAACACCAGAATCCTCTCATTGGTTCGTTTCACGATAAGTGGGAAGAAGACCGTAATGGTGTGAGGAGAGGGTATATCATCCCCCAACCTCACCTCAAGCGGAACTCCCCTCCACATGCGTAGAGTCGACGCCACCATCATCAGCCAGTCCGCTGATTCCTCAATCGCACAGTCCACGATAAGGTGTCCTATGCGGAAGTGTATTCCAGAGAATACGATGGGCGCGGCCCATCCAAGGTTCTCCATCTCCTCCAGGATTGACTCCTCTAGCACGGAGAGGTCCCCGTGGTTAAGGAGAACCTGCGGATATTCCGCAGGCAGCACGGCTACCCTCACCTTCTTGGCCGCCGCAGCATACGACATGCCAGGCGAGGTAGCTGGTGCAGCCCTCGAGGGAGTTGGCACCCTCGTTGAAGTTACAGGGGTGGTACCTGTAGCAGCAGCCTGTCTTGATGTGGAGGGTTCCACGGTGGAGATAGCAGTACACATCCTTTTGGGCGTGGCCTCAGGTGGTGTGAGGGTACTGCTGCCTCGTTTGGGGGCGGGTGCTGGTTCCGAGTTTGGCTTCGGTTCCTTGGCCTTTGTGAAGGCCTCGTCCTGCGACATACCTTGTTCGAGGTAGCGCAGGTACCACTTTGTGCGGGATCCGCACAGAAGTCGTCTGTTGGGGTCGTCTCGTCCCCCCGGTTGTTCCGGTTCCGGATGGAAACGTTGTTTCCTCGGCCTTTGTCCCGTCCTATAGGACGGAGCATAGGGCTGGTATGTATAACCAGCCGCAGCCCCGCGAATAGGGGTGGACGTGGTCGATAACCTAGCGTGTCCCGAAGGTTCCGAGCGTGGAGCTGTGCGTGGAGCAGGGCGTGGCGCTTGGCGCACCCCACTCTCTTCCATTCCTCTCCGTCCTGGCGCAGGGCCATGACTGCGTGGTGGCTGAACCGCCACGGGCCGTACCCTGTCCAGGTGCGCATCCTAGACCGCATCCTGCGGTCTTTAATTTATTTTATTATTATTTTTAGAGGTCATTATGTCCCACGAGTTGCGGTGAAAAAGCGGTCCAACCGAGCAGAGAGCCGCCGTACCCGGGTAAGGCTGAATAGAACAGGCGGTCGCCATTTGCCTGAGCCCACCGTTCGCGACTGAGATTTTTGGTGACCCGGGCCCTCAGCCAGGCTGACTTATTGCATGGTACGATTAACATGTACGTCCGGCGCGGGGTGAGATGTTGGGGAGAGGAATAAGACGGGTATAGTGTAGGATAGGGTGTGTGTGAACCTAATTTTTAACACGTTCTAACCGGCGTGTACCACCGGTGATACACAGGCCTGCTGTGGTCCACAAATGTTTATACTTTTAATTCAAAAACCATACTAGAAAGAGACATACTAGAAAAACCATACTAGAAAGAAATAACACAAAATAGATTGGTAATAATAAATTTAAAGAAAGGTTCCGTTAAACGAACAACTTGAAACAACGAACAACGATGTATAGAAACATTGCGACGGGTAGAACGTGATAAAGGCGGAAACACAAGCGCCTTGTCGACATACCAATTTGGTAACGCCAAAGAAACAAATGTATAATCGTTATAAAATCGTTGAATAAAATGAAATGTTAGAATGTGTTAGATATGGTAGGATAGCGAATTTAATAGAGGTATAGAGAGTTCAGAAGATATTAATTTTTAATGTGCGCTTAAACTAAAGCATTAAACCCGATAATTATTGTGCATAGCATATTCAGAGGTGCATACAGGAAGAAAAATAGATTGAAAGTTCCTAGTTGGTCTATAAGAAATTGAAAAACTAATTTTATTCAAAAGGGCAGGGGAGTCAACTCTACCTAAAATCTACTTATGAAGAAATAAAATACCTAGAACAGTTCTACGATTGGATAGAGAGGAAAGATTAATAAAAAGTAATATAGCAGAATAAGGTGGTAAGCGAAGATTAAGATCCCAATTTAATCCTCGAAGAGCAAACAAATGGAATTGTTTCTGAACTGTTTCTATCCTTTCTTGTTACACTCTATGCTGAGGACACATGAGCAGTATTCAAGAATGGGACGTACTAGAGAGGTAAACATAAGTTTGGTAAAATAAGGGTCGTTAAATTCTTTGGACCAGCGTTTAATAAATAAATAAATAAATCCAAGTACACCCTTGGTCTTGCTTATAATAGCAGAAATGTGTAGCGTGAAGCTTAATTTAGGATCAAATATTACTCCAAGGTTATGAAGAGATGAAATATGTTGCAATGGAACATTATCAATCACATATATTGCCGAAAAGGGGAAGATTCGAGAAAAGATCATGAAAACACATTCACTTTTTTTTGAAATAAGATGATTTGACATACACCACCGGTGCATAGAATCTTGCAAGAGGTTGCTGGAAGAGAAATCTTTAAAAGAAAAGAAAGAATAAAACATCAACTGCATATTGGAATAGGACAAAGATTGAGAAAGGTCATTAATAAACAAAGTGAACAATAGAGGACCTAAGTAGCTACGTTGTGTAACAGAGTACACGCATATTGGCTTAAAACCATGGCTTCTAAGCAAAACACTTTGAGACCATAAAATAAGAGAAGATGAAAACCCTTTAACTCAAGCTTATTTAAGAGGAGATCATGATTGACTGAGTCAAAGGCTTTACTAAAGTCAGTATAAACAACATAACAAAGCCATGTTGAGAAAGAACCAGTAAGGACGGAGCTACAGTCGGACGCAACCGACTGTAGGAGACCCTGTACTTTGCGTTTTCTTCGCTGTATCTTATCCGATCGTAATGTAATTTACAGTATCGGTGGAGATTGTCATATACTACGTACATACCATATCCTAAGTCATTGTCTGTTAAACTGTAGCTTTAAAGCTGCAAACTGTTGCTAATTTGGTTTTTGGTTAGCGGAGGAATAAGACGAATTATCAAAAAGCCCAAACTAACTTGATCTGATGGCTGCATAGGAGAATCTAAATACCAAAAAATGGTATTTCTAGCTCTTATAGTCTGCAAGATCTAAGTGGTTTCTCTGTCTGCGCTATCTTCTCTGTTTCTTTACTGTTTGTAATGTAATTCACAGCAGTGACGGATAATGCCAAAGGCTGCGTGCATGCCACATCCCAAGTCTGTAGCTTTTAAACTGTGGCTGTTGTGGGATTTACATACATTTATAAAAAAAAATGGTTTGTTACATAACTTCGGTGTTTATTGTCCGATTGTAATGTAATGTATATCGACGGATAATTCTGTAGGCTACGTGCATTCCAAATTGCAAGTCTGTAGCTTTATTATTGTAGCCGCAGTGGCACATATACGCATTTTGAAAAAGATTGTCTCTTGCATATATTCGCTATTTCTAATTCAAATCATAAATAATCATATAGCATCGATGAAGAATACCATAGACTACGTACATGCCAAATTAAAAGTCAGTGGCCCTATTATTGTGGTTGCTGTGTCGCTTATTGTTTTCAAGATTTTTGAGATAGGTGTAGATTTTTGATGATTCGCGGATGAAGGAGGCGAGATATCAAAAGTTTGAAACAAACTTGATCTGCTTGCATTAGCTGACTACCTAAATCCGGAAAGGTGGTGTCTCCATCTCTTTTAGTTGCTGAGATCTAGGTGTTCATTCAGACGGACGGACAGGCGGACAGACAGACAGACGGACATGGCTCTATCAACTCAGCTCGTCGTCCTGAGTCAGAATATATATACTTTGTGGGGTCTACCACGCTTCCTTCTGTCTGTTACACACAGCTGTCATTTGCACTAAATTAATAGACCCTTTTACTTTTTTAAAGTACAGGGTATAAAAATAATTGACTTACAGAAATGTTGCAAAGACGACGTAATTATTTTTTCAAATAAGTTGGGAATAGCCGACAACTTTGCAATACCTCTGTAGTTGGATATTTCCGAAAAAAATTAATAATGAAAGATTCTTTCCATAAAGAGGGAAAAACTGAAGAATTTAATGAAAGATTAAAAAGTTTAAGTTACATACATTCTGACAAAGTTATTAACCCTGTTTTTCCCATTTTTCAATTGGGCACAGGGCATAAAAATAATGATCTATTGTGTTACAAAACTAACGACTATTTTAATGAGATTTTGTGTTTATTATTACAATACAATAATATTAAAATTTTCAATACGATATAATACAATTATATGCCCTACTTACCGTTTCAACATTTTGTTACAGCCGTTGAGTGTGTACCATTCAAGATCGATGACGAAACCATATTTTTGGTGCTAGATGATGACAACAATGAACCAACAGTATTGAATTGTGACTATACTCTAACGGATACATCATCATTTTTAACTGTAAAATGGTTTAGAAATAATAAAACCATATATCAATGGATTCGTGGCTCGCATCCTGCACCAATAGTAAGTAATACAATCAAAACGAATACTAGTTACCTTTTATTTATATTAAAGACTTTTTATCGTAGCCAAACCGAAATTTCCATTCGGTTAACTCGCTTGAAAACAGTCATAAATAATTGAATAATTTTTTCCCACAGTTTAATTTTTAACCAGTAAGCATGGAGTTACAGTCGAACGTAACCGATTGTAGTAGACTCTGTACTTTGTGTTTTCTTCGCTGTTTCTTATCGGATCGTAATGTAATTCACAGCATAGGCGGAGATTGTCATACATTACGTACATGCCATATCCTAAATCTTTAGATTATGAATTGTAGCTTTAAAACTTAAATCGGATGGGGAGGAAAGAGAGAAGTTCTTAAAAAACCCTAACAAACTTGATTTAATTGCTCCATAGAAAAACCTAAATACCAAAAAATGGTATTCCTAATTCTTTTAAACTGCAAGATATAGATGGCTGCTCTGTCTGCCCCTCCTTCGATGTTTCTGTTCCTTTCGTAATGTATATCACAGCATTGATGGATAATGCCATAGGCTGCGTACACGCAAAATTTCAAGTATGTAGCTCTAATATAAAGACTGCATACATTTTAAAAAAAATTGACTGTTGCATATCTTTGCTATTTCTGCCCCAGATCGTAATAAAATTAATCGGTGGAGAATGCCATATTAAAGTTTTTAGCTTTATTATTGTGGCTGCTGTGGCGTTTATACTAGTAGCTTCTGAGATCTTTGAGGTAGGTGTAGCTTTTTGTTAATTTGAGGAGGAAGGAGGCGAGATATCAAAAGTTTGAAGCAAACTTGATCTGCTTGCAATATCTGACATCCTTAATCAAGAAAGGTGCTGTCTCAAGCTTTAATAGTTGTTGAGATCTAGGACAGACATTCATGGCTTTATCGACTCAGCGCGTCGTCCTGAGCCAGAATTTATATACTTTATGGGGTCTACCACTCCTTCTTTACAATGGACCAATATTAATAAGGGATATACCAAATAACGTGAAATTAATATATCTTATGATAATTAAAAAAATATACATATTTAGACCCTTTACTTTAAAAAATCTCGCGCGCTCTGGCGCGCTCGACCTGACAGTCGGGCAAGGACGATAAGGACGATAAGTCGAGTCGATAAAGCCATGTCCGTCTGTCCGTCTGTCTGTCTGTCCGTCTGTCCGTCTGAATGAACACCTAGATCTCAGCAACTAAAAGAGATGGAGACACTACCTTTCCGGATTTAGGTAGTCAGCTAATGCAAGCAGATCAAGTTTGTTTCAAACTTTTGATATCTCGCCTCCTTCATCCGCGAATCATCAAAAATCTACACCTGCCTCAAAAATCTCGAAAACAATAAACGCCACAGCAGCCACAATAATAGCGCTACAGACTTGTAATCTGGCATGTACGTAGTCTATGGCATTGTCCACCGACGCTTTAAATTAAATTATGGTTTGAAATAGAAATAGCAAAGATATGCAATAGAAAATGTTTTTTAAAATGCATGTATGTGCAACTGCAGCCACAATATAATGGCTACATACTTGTAATTTGGCATGTACGTAGCATATTGAATTATCCATCGATGCTGTGAATTACATTACAATCGGAGAAGAAACAGCGAAGTTATGCAGCAGTAAATTGTTTTTATAAATGTATGTAAGCGCTACTACAGCCACAGTTTAAAAGCTATAGACTTGAGATTTGGCATGTACGTAGCTTATGGCATTATCCATCAATGCTGTGAATTACATTACGAACGAAGAAGAAACAGCGAAGATAGATCAGACAAAGAAGCCATCTAGATCTTGCAGACTATAAGAGCTAGAAATACCATTTTTGGGTATTTAGGTTCTCCTATGCAGCAATCATATCAAGTTTGTTTGGGTTTTTTAATAACTCCTCTCATTCCTCCGCTAACCGAAAAACCAATTTAGCTACAGTTTACAGTTTTAAAGCTTCAGTTTTGAAGCTAAAGATTTGGGATGTGGTATGTACGTAGTCTATGACAATCCCCATCGATGCTGTGAATTACATTACGATCGGATAAGAAACAGCGAAGAAAACACAAAGTACAGGGTCTCCTACAGTCGGTTGCGTCCGACTGTAGCTCCGTCCCTACTGGTTTTAAATTAAATTTTAATTTTAATTTTATTATTTTTAATTTGTAATTTAATTTATTTTAGTCGACTGGTCTTAGTCGACTTTAAATAAATAAATTAGTGGAGCCTAAAGATTCTTTCTATCCTACTTTAGATATCCTCCTTTCGATTACTAACGCCATATCCCTGCAATCTCTAGTTTCTAACATATCGCGTCGTTGTTTTCATAAAACAAACTTTGATTTACTCAACCAACTGATTGGAATCTTTTATATGAGGTGAACGATATAAATCCTGCTCTTGAATATTTCTACATTGTTAAATTCCTTATTTGATGTATGTGTCGCCCTCTTAATTTTTCTTAAATGGAGTTAGATCAGTTAATGACTCGTCTGCGTCTGACTTATTTGCGTGGTTTTTTCAATCTACTTACTCAACTACCTCCTTACTTCAAAAACATCCTATCCATATCATATTAACACAATCAACTCTATGTCTTCCCTAACTATATCTGCTAATCACTCATTTTATCTATTAGTTCATTGAAATCCTTTTATTTCCACGGTCCTGATAACATCCCAAGTTGTGTTCTTAAAGAGTGTTGTTATTCTCTTTGTCAACCTCTACTTAAACTTTTTAATCTTTCATTAAATTCTTCAGTTTTTCCCTCTTTATGGAAAGAATCTTTCATTATTCCTCTTCACAAAAAAGGGTGCAAGTCGGAAATTTCCAACTACAGAAGTATTGCAAAGTTGTCGGCTATTCCCAAATTATTTGAAAAAATTATATGGACGTGGCAGATCAGTGGGACGGAGCCTACAGTCGGACGTAATCGACAGTAAGAGACCCTTTACTTTAACTTTATGCATTTACAAACACAGTCAAAAGCACACACACGAAGCTCCGCGCGAATTCAAGGCACACCACCCCCCCTCTGCCTAGTGCTGCAAATTGTCCGTTCCATATTTTCGCTGTTTCTTATCCGATCAAAACGAGCACAGGGTCAATAGAGAATGTCATAAGCTAGTTACTTATCAAATTTCAAGTCAATAGCTTTAAAACTGTGGCTACCGTAGCTTTTTGCGGTTTGCGTGGGAAGGGGGGGAGGTATCCAAAATCTAAAACAAACTCGTGCTGCTCGCAAAATAGGAGAATCTAAATCCCGAATTTGGTGTCTCTAGCTCTTATAGTTGCTGAGATCTAGGTGTTCATACGGACGGACAGACAGACGGACGGACGGACATGGCTATATCAACTCGGCTTGTCGTCCTGATCAAGAATATATCGCTCGTTTACCAGAAGAGTGTCATAACTCAAAAAAGTGCGTTTCGAGATAAACGCGTTTAAAGTTTTCAAGCGCCGTGTATCTCCATACAAGGTGGACCAACATATTCTCTTCTCACGCTGTGTGTATTGAAGATAGGATAATGAAATTTTGACACAAGATAGATTAATATCCAACGAACATTACTGCATCATTAACTCAAAAATCGCGTTTTTTGAGTTATGACACTCTTCTGGTAAACGAGCGATATATACTTTATGGGGCGTGGCACGCCTCCTTCTGGATGTTACATACATTTCCTCTTTGCACTAAGTTAATAGACCCTTTTTACTTTTTTAAAGTAAAGGGTCTAATAAAAAGTACAAAACACAAAAAATCACGTCTCTATGACACAAGAAAAGAACTCTCTCTTATTAAATACCGATAATCGGTTTTACGATTCCGATTTTATGGTAGCTTATATGCACCCATTGAAAAAAATCGAACAAATAAATATCTCCGGATATCTGGAGAACGTATGGTTATATAATTTTTTGGTGTCGATTTTTTAAGTTGGCTTTCCAAAACGCTTCAGAAACGGCAATACAATGTTTATGGTCTCGACTTACATGAAAATTTGTCGGCCAGTGTGATTAAGCGCAAGCGCCAATGGAAAGGTTCTATATTACATTTTCCGAAAAAATATTAATGTATAGACAAATGGTATAGGGTATTTTACAGTCTGCCGAGTGCTTAATTCGAGTATCTATTCTTTTTAAAAACTAACAATATATATACTATAGTAAAATTATTATGATTATTTATATTCTTTTAGCCGGAATTCAAAAATGACGTGGATAGCTCTTATGAGAGTTCAATGGATCCAAACAAGCAATATAGTTCCTTGGCCCTGATTAATCCATCGATTAATTCTACAGGAGATTATAAATGTGTAGTACAAACTAAATCGGATACTATCACCATTCATAAGAACGTTCAAGTTATTGATGTTAGAAATTATACATTAAATCTCTATCGCTATAAAATACAAAATGAGACTCAATTGGAATGTACAGTATCGAATGTATTCCCGAAGCCATTTTTAACTATTCTGTATGTAACAATTGGGAATCAAAATTCAAAAACGTAATTAAACTAATACTTACTTATTTTTTTATTGACAGATCTGAAGATAGTGAAATTATGAAAGTCGTGACCAATGATCCTCAAGTTGATGAGGATGGATACTTTAATGCGACGATTTTTGCTGCTGTACAGGATAATGATGACGACATCGATTCTCAAAAATGTGTTGTAACTTTTGATGGATATTCTGCAAATCTTACTACTATAATAACCTCGGGTTCATGTTCTGCGAATTTAGATGTTCGAATATTATTACTATACTCCATTGTAATTGGCTTTATTGTAAATCTCATTAGTCTTATTTAAATAAAGTTTGTTGATATTTTTATTGTTGCAAAAAAAAAGGTTTGCTATTTTTATTTCTCGGTCTTGCATCAAGTACCCAATGCAAATAAAATGTGTGTTCCAGATGAAAAAAAATCTTTTTATTATAGTTTATCATAAAAACATTTTATTTGACATGAACTTTGAGTCACTGCATTATGTCGATTGTCCAGCTTGGTACCTTTATCCTTCATAATATAAATGGCATGTCTTTCCTGCTTTCGAAATTTGGCTCTTCGATTCTGGAACCAAACCTATAAAAAACGAAAAAACGCATTACCGATTAAGTTATAAAGTTCCGATAGTAACTGTTGATATGGCAATTCCATTTAATGTATTCAATCATAGAGTAACTAAACTAGTAGTTACTCTATGGGATACAAGCAATGTTTATCGCACTTAGAGGTTATAATCGCTATCAATAATCGATAAATCGTGCACATAAAGTGTATACGATATTGTATCGATAGGGTTTTTGATTGAGTTGCCCTTCACTTGCTCGCCGATGGCTGATTAAAGAGGAACTGAAATAAAGCGCTTCAGATTATAATTTACAATGCCTAATACCGTGTTTGCACTGAGCAGAATATACTAAAAGTGATGCAAGTGTTTACACTAAAAATCGCATCACGCGATCAGCTGTTCGGCCACCGAAAACGTAAACAAACAAGAAAACGCGCCATTTAAAACGTAAACAAACAAGAGAACACGCCAATTTATGTGAATCCAGAGAGCGAGCGAGGAAAAAACTGCGATATTGTTAGGTTATTATCTTTTGTGATTTGAATGCGCTTTGCAGGATAGTTAAAAATTGTAAAATAAAATATATATCTTCAACAATTTTTATTGGGTACAGGGCATATAAACTAGTAACATCATTTAAAATAGTGCATTTGGAATTAATGTTGCATCAGCCTATTTATTATTTTGCTCTTATCAGTCATTGCGCTTAGTTTCATTTCAGTTATTTAGGTTTTGCGGGCGTTTTTAGACCCTGTACTTTAAAAAAGTAAAAGGGTCTATTAATTTAGTGCAAATGACAGCTGTGTGTAACAGGCAGAAGGAAGCGTGGTAGACCCCACAAAGTATATATATTCTGACTCAGGACGACGAGCTGCGTTGATATAGCCATGTCCGTCTGTCCGTCCGTCTGTATGAACACCTAGATCTCAGCAACTATAAGAGCTAAAGACACCATTTCTTGATATGCAGGTTCTCTATTATCCTAAGCAGCACGAGTTTGTTTCAGATTTTGGATATTTCGCCTCCTTCATCCGCGAATCATATCAAATATATCATATCAAATATATCATATCAAAAATCTTAAAAACAATAAGAGCCACAGCAACCACAATAATGGGGATACTGACTTGTAATTTGGCATGTACATAGTCTATGGTATACTTCATCGATGCTATATGATTATTTATGATTTGAATTAGAAATAGCGAATATATGCAAGAGACAATCTTTTTCAAAATGCGTATATGTGCCACTGCGGCTACAATAATAAAGCTACAGACTTGCAATTTGGAATGCACGTAGCCTACAGAATTATCCGTCGATATACATTACATTACAATCGGACAACAAACAGCTAAGTAATGTAACAAACCATTTTTTTATAAATGTATGTAAATCCCACAACAGCCACAGTTTAAAAGCTACAGACTTGGGATTTGGCATGCACGCAGCCTTTGGCATTATCCGTCACTGCTGTGAATTACATTACAAACGGTAAAGAAACAGCGAAGATAGATCAGACAAAGAAACCACCTAGATCTTGCAGGCTATAAGAGCTAGAAATACAATTTTTGGTATTTAGGTTCTCCTATGCACCAATCAGACCAAGTTTGTTTCGGTTTTTTGATAACTCCTCCCATTCCTTCGGTAACTTCAAAACCAATTTAGCAACAGTTTGCAGCTTTAAAGCTACAGTTTAACAGATAATGACTTAGGATATGGTATGTACGTAGTATATGACAATCTCCACCGATACTGTAAATTACAATACGATCGGATAAGAAACAGCGAAGAAAACGCAAAGTACAGGGTCTCCTACTGTCGGTTGCGTCCGATTGTAGCTCCGTCCTTACTGGTTTTTAATTAATTAACTTTAGTAAACAGGGTAAAGAGGGCTTATGGCGGAATATTCCATTTCGTAATGGATCCTCAGTATAAACACGATAGAAAGAAGCTTTTAAGCAAAAATTTCGGGATATTTGGGTGAAACCGCCAGATTTTGAAAAATGGTTTGGTCTACGACGGCAAGAATCCTATGATTAATTTAATGTGGACGAAAACGAAATATATATTGATAATATAATCAGAGAATTATTATGTAATGATTAATAAATTGTCCATTAAATCAACTAAAACTTTTTTGTCATGTTTTCGGTCATTTTCTGGGAAATTTTAGCAGTTTTCTGTCAGTTTTTAGAAACGGTCTGTCAGCTCTTTGCGCGCAGCTGCTGGCAACACTGAACATCTGGCAACTCCTTCTGAACTAGTTTAAGTGAGCACATGAACCATATGAGCGAATAAAATTAATCTCTTTTGAACATCCAAACGATGCGGTTGTTTTTCCCCTCTGCCAACAGGTTATGGGCCCAGGCAGTGCGAAAGAGGAAAGCAAAAAGAGTCACATTATAAAAAACGTATATGGTGAAATATAAATGCAAAAATGAGTTCGTTGTACAATATTGAGAAGTTGGACGAAACCAACTATGACTCATGGTGCGTGCAGATGCGCAGTGTTTTAGTACATCAAGATTTGTGGAAAGTGGTTGCTAATGTAGAAGTAAAACCAGAAAATGAAAATGATGCCGCGTATAAACCTTGGAAAACCCAAGATGATAAAGCAATGGCAGTGCTTTTCCTTTCCATAAAATCGGCTCTGATAAACGGTATAAAAAAGTGCGTGAGTTCTAGTGAAATCTGGTTAGAACTGGAAAAACAGCATCGACCCTCAGGACCAGTACGCAAAGTGACATTGTTTCGGCAATTAATGAACAAGAAAATGAAAGAGAGTGATAACGTGCAAGCCCATGTAAATGAATTTACAAATGGCAAGTCTGCCGTCGTCTTATGAAAACTTTGTTGTTGCGCTCGAGTGTCGCGACGAGTTGCCGTCGTTTGGCGCCATAAAGTGCAAATTAACGGAAGAAGGAGAACGAAGAAAAAGTAACGAGAAGCGCGAAAACGAACAAGCGTTTGCAGTGCGCGCGTCTTTCAATAAAAAAGAGAACAGGCAGAATAACGGAAAATCAAATAAACGTAGAGAATTGATATGCTACAAATGTCACAAGCCTGGACATTTTGCAGCACAGTGTAAAAGCAACGCAGAAAACCATAGCGAAAATAACGGTGAGAAGGCATCTGAGAATGAGAAAACGAATAAAAATCCGCGTGCATTCGTCAGTGTTGGCGAGAAGTACAGTTTGAATCGTGGCGACTGGTGCGTTGATAGCGGTGCAACATCACACATGTGTGCGCAACGAGAGAAATTTGTTGCGTTCGAACATCATACAGAATCCATTGAGTTAGCTGGAAAAAAGTATATGGAAACATGTGGTCGTGGTTTAGTTAAAATAAAAAGCCAGCAAGGTTTTGAAATAACGCTAAAAAATGTACTGTTTGTTCCTGAATTACATTGTAATTTTTTGTCTGTACGAAAAGCTGTGGATAACGGACATACAGTGAAATTTATCAATGATAATGTGAGCATTATAGACAGTAACGGTGTATCTATAATTAAAGGCAAAAAAGCTGACGGTTTGTTTTTATGCGAGTTAGATAATAGCCAAAAGCTATGGCTATGTAAAACTGAAAGCGATATCGTAAAATGGCACGAGTGTTATGGACATTTAAATATTCAAAGTTTGCGAGAGTTAAAAAGCAAAGAACTAGTGCGAGGCTTAAACTTTGAGTCTAAAATTGATAACTTTGATTGTGTGACTTGCTTAAAAAATAAGTGTCACGTGAAACCATTTGATAAGTCTGAAACTAGAGCAACTAGTGTGGCAGATTTGATACACAGTGACGTGTGTGAACCCATGAGCAAAGTATCAAATGGAGGGTGCCGATATTTTTTAACGATGATTGACGATTAAAGCCGATATGTTCATGTTTACTTTATGAAAAACAAGTCAGAGGTTGCTGATATTTTTAAGGAGCATATTGCAATGATCGAGCGTCAAAGTGGTGGACCAGTTAAAATCCTAAGGAGCGATAATGGAACTGAGTATGTAAACAACGAAATTGAAGGGTACCTGAAGGGAATTCGGCGCCAACTCACAGCGCCTTACACGCCGCAACAAAACGGAGTAGCGGAGCATATGAATCGAACTCTGGTGGAGATGGCAAGGGCCATGCTAAATTGTTCTGGTTTACATGGAGGATGTTGGGCAGAAGCGGTAGCGTGTGCCGCATATTTAAGAAATCGATCACCAACAAAATCCTTGAAAGATATGACACCGTATGAGTCCATGAGGGGACACAAGCCCGTTGTAAAGCATTTGAGAATCTTTGGATCGGTTGCAGTTGCATTGGATAAAACGCCTAGAAAGAAATTTCAGGAGAAGGGAAAGGAATATGTAATGGTGGGTTATTCCGATAGCTCAAAGGCGTGCCGTCTATACGACAATGAGACAGGCAGGATAATTATCAGCCGTGAATGTGCCCCAAAGTCTAAAGCAGATGACGTCATGATTGTGTTCGACGAGGCTGAACAAATCACCAAAAATGTGGGTCATGACAGCCAAGCAGTGGCAGAAGAGGCGGTGGATGAAGATAATCCTGATGATGGGGAGGCTGAAGATCCTGAGGCAGAGTCTGAGACAGAGTCGGTCAATAGAGGACCAGCAAAACCAAGACTGATTCGGACAGGTCTACGTGGAAGGCCACGTAAAGAATTCAACGTAATCAACATGATGAATGGTAGTGGAATCGAAGTTCCCGTGACAGTGCAGCAAGCACTTGATAGTCCTCAAGCGCAGGAGTGGAAAGTAGCAATGGGGGAAGAATACAAGGCCCTCGTAAAAAACAAAACATGGCAACAAGTCAAGCTACCAGCAAACAAGAAACCAATTGGCTGCAAGTGGGTGTTTACCTTGAAGAAGACTCCAGATGGCAGAATCGATCGCTACAAGGCGCGATTGGTTGCAAAGGGATGTAGTCAGAAAAACGGTATCGACTACGGCGAGACATTTTCACCGGTGGTGCGATATGCTACGATACGGATGGTTTTGGCATTGGCAGCAGAATATGAACTGTACCATCATCAGCTGGACGTATCGACAGCATATTTGAACGCAGATCTTGAGGAGGAGATCTACATGAGTCCACCTGAGTTGTATGGCACGCAGCAAGTGCTAAAATTGCGGAAATCCCTTTATGGCTTAAAACAGGCTGGCCGTGCCTGGAATTCGAAACTCGATGGCGTACTCAAAGAGCTTGGGTAGAAGGCATGTGACAGTGAGCCATGCTTGTACACAAAAGGAACCAGGAAGGCGATAAGCGTGATCGCAGTTTACGTTGATGACCTCTTGGTGGCTTGTTCAGACAAGGGTAAGATGGAGGCGATTAAAAAGTCTATCTCTTATATTTTCCAGGTCGTCGATAAGGGTGCAGTGGCCAACTTCCTTGGCTTTGAGGTCAAACGAGATGGCGAGAGAGGTGTGATTGAAATCCGTCAATCGAAGCACATACTTGGTCTACTAGAGGAGCTCGGCATGAGCAACTGTCGAACGGTTTCAACACCGTTAGAGCCAAATTTCCAAGTCAACTGTCAGAGCGAGACGTGCGAAAAGGTGGATGTGACCGAATACCAATCTATTATTGGGTCATTGATGTATATTGCCCTGTCTACACGACCGGATATACTTCATTCGGCATGCAAGTTATCGCAAAGGAACTCGAACCCACACAGCGAGCATTTAGCAGGGGATAAACACATATTGCGATATCTAAGTTCAACGGTACATATGTCGCTTACGTATGCAAAAACTGGCAGTCCAATAACTGGATATTCTGATGCAGATTGGGCTGGAGATGCAAGTGACCGCAAGTCTTTTACAGGCTATACCTTTATATGGGGTGGATCAGCATTTTCATGGACATCGAAGAAGCAGGGATCTGTGGCCTTAAGCAGTACTGAGGCTGAGTACATGGCGCTAGCAGAGGCAGCTTAAGAAGCAGTATATTTAAGAAAACTGATTAATGAAATGAATTTAAATTTTGAATTACCATTTGTAACTTTAAATGGAGATAATTTGAGCGCTATTAATCTTGTAAAAAACCCTGTTTATCATGCTAGAAGCAAACATATCGATGTAAAGTACCATTTCATAAGAAACTGCTATAAAGATAATTTCATTGTATTGAAATATTGCCCAACTAAAGAAATGATAGCAGATGTATTGACAAAAAACTTGCCAAACGTAAATCATAAGAAATGTATTGAAATGATGGGTTTAAAATGAGTTTATGTATTATCAAGAAATAAGAATTGAGGTGGAGTGTTGATATGGCAATTCCATTTAATGTATTCAATGTTAAACATCTGGCAACTCATTCTGAACTAGTTTAAGTGAGCACATGAACCATATGAGCGAATAAAATTAATCACTTTTGAACATCCAAACGATGCGGTTGTTTTCCCCTCTGCCAACAGTAACCATTATTACTTTTAAACGCTGTACTTGAAAAAAAAACAGAAAAAACTAAAATCAGGGACCGTAACTTTTATTTTTTTCAAAAAAAATCTAAAATTATTATTATAAATTTCAAGTACAGGGTCTAAAAAATCAAAAATAATTTAATCTATTTTTTGATTTTTATTATAAAAATCAAACATCAAAATTACTTTTGATTTTTATTATTTCAATTAATTTTAATAATAAAAAATTATTTTTTTCAAAAAACTTGGAAAAAAAAATCTCGCGCGCTCTGGCGCGCTCGACCTGACAGTCGGGCAAGCCCGACTGTCTTATACCCTGTACCACAGCTCGCGCTGCGCGCTCGCCCGTTCAGTATATAATAAAATTCTTTAAATATAATTTAATCTATCTTAATTAAAACGATCTGACGAGGTGGCAACGCTACCGCCAAAACTCAATTTGGCACATGGTATGGCGATGAAGGTGGCGCTCGAACACTTGTCGCTTGGTCTCTGACGTCACACGTCACAGACTTTTGTTATTTTGCGCAATCTTATTTTGGCACCTTGCAATTGGTGTTGTTTACATGCGTACATGCACACATACATGTATGGTATTCGTCTATTCTACATGTATGTGTGTTTCTGTTTATACATACACACATACACTTGCTGGGCTGCAGGGCCCGTGCGAAGCAATACATGCAGTATTGAGTAGCTTATATCTCCTCTGTTTATTAACCGATTTTAATGCGCTTTTCAGGATAGTTAAATATAATAGAAGAGAGTATATATACCAAATAACAACATTCTATGTTTAATATTACGCTTGTTTTTGAACATTTAAGTTCAACTTTTGTGAAGCTTATATCTCCTGTGTTTCTTAACCAATTTCAATGCGCTTTTCAAAATAGTTAAATATAATAGTAGAAAGCTTATGTTCCGACTAACAACATTATATGTTTAATATTACGCTTGTTATTCAACTTTTTGTGTTAAAAAACACGAGGTTATGTGAGTTTTACTGATTTTTGGGCGTGAAGGGGGCGTGGCATCAACGATTTGAAATAAACTTGATCTGCGTATGGTATATACCTACCTATAGCAACAAAAACGGCTGCTCTAGCTTTTATAGTTTCCGAAATCGACGCGTTCATACAGACAGACGGACGGACGGACGGACGGACAGACGGACGGACAGACAGACGGACATCGCTAAATCGACTCAGCTCGTCATCCTGATCAAGTATATATATACTTTGTGGGGTCTGCCACGCCTCCTTCTGCCTGTTACATACATTCGCACAAAGTTATTAACCCTGTTTTTCCCATTTTCAATGGGTACAGGGTATAAAAAGTTTATTGTGTTTTCGAATTTGGCGTTCAAAAACAACTAATCTGTATTTTTCCCCGCATGTTTTAGCGGCTTTATTGAGCGAGTTTTGCCGCGCCAGTGGTTTCTGCTTGTAGGGAGAGAGAGAATAAAACGCGTACGTGTTGACAGCTCGGATGTTTATTAGAGACTGAGAGCAGAATTATGTTAGTAGCATTACATAGCTCTGTAAAGACTTAACATGCGTGCATTGGCGGATAACATATTTATATTTCAACACTCTTCTTCAATGCAAGCACGTTTACATAAAATCATTTCAAATTTAATAATTTTGTAAACTCTTTATGTTTAGTTTTTGACAAATTCTTGGTGAGTACGTCAGCTATCATATTATTTGTCGAAACATACTGCAACATAACGTGCCCTTCGTTGATGATCTGCCGCACAAAATGATATCGTATATCGATGTGCTTGCTCCTCAAATGATGCACAGGATGCTTTGCCAACTCCTGCGCTCCCAGGTGTCACCGTTTACTACCGTAGCTGTGCCTTCAGTGCCGCATCCAATTTCGATGATGAGCCTGCGCATGACCATAGCTTCTTTGCACGCCGCTGATAATGCCATGTATTCAGACTACGTGCTGCTGAGTGCCACACTGTGTTGTTTCTCTGACTTCCAGCAAATCGGACCACCAGCTAGAAAGTATACTATACATAGCCAGTATAAGATTACGGTTGACCTTGTCACCGCCCCAATCTGCGTCAACAAATCCTTGGAATGGCTCTCCACACTTCTGGTAGTGCAGCTTGTAGGCCATTGTTGATGCCAGATAACGCAGTACGTGCTTCCCGCCTGCGAGGTGCTTACTATGGGGATCCATGTTACGTTGAGCCAATTTTGCAACAGAATGCAAAATATCCGGTCGTGTAGTTAAGGCTAGCCACATTAGTTCGCACACCATTGACTGGTACAATGTCTCATCCACCTTCTTACATCGCTGGTCATAGCACACCACCTGATGACCTTCTTCTAGAGGTGTAGCTGCTGGTCTGCAATTCTCCATCCAGCATCGCCTCAACAGATCTTTGATGTACTATGAATTGCTAAGACTTATAGCACCTGTTTCTCCCTCACGGTTGATTTCCATGCCAAGAAACAGCTCAAGCGGACCCTTGTCGACGCATTCGAAAGCATTTGCAATGCTTGACTTTATATTGACCAGATCATCTTTAGACTGGCAAGCTATAAGAAGATCGTCAACATATACAAGTATTAGCGATAATTTACCTCCAGCCTTTTGCTTGTAAAGACATGGCTCATTGTCACAGGGTACAAAACCAATTTGCCGTAACACGCTATCCAATTTGGAGTTCCACTTCCTACCTGACTGCTTCAGTCCATAAATTGCCTTTTTAAGCAACAGAACCTGGTTCGAATTTGCGCTATCTGCATAGCCCAATGGTTGGTTCATGTATACTACGTCCTTCAGATCGCTATTAAGATACGTCGTGCAAACATCCATCTGATGTAGATACAACTGCAACTCTACTGCCAATGCCAGTACAAAACGCATCGTCTCCAGTCGACATACCGGCGAAAAAGTATCCTTATAGTTTACGCCGTATTGTTGCGAACTGCCTTTTGCAACCAACCGTGCTTTAAAGCGTTGTATCATCTCAAGAGCATCCTTCTTTAGGCTAAATACCCACTTACAGCCTATTGCCCGCTGATCCTTTGGCAATTCTGTAATCTGTCAATTTTGCTTGCTTATCAATGACTCGTACTCGTTCTTGATTGCCTCACGCCAGCTCGCAGCCTCTGGACACTTCATCGCTTCCTCATAGGATGACGGTATAGTCACAGCATTTGTCACCATAGCACTGAGTATATTAAATTGCTTCCTTGGGAGACCGGGTCTACCCGTTCTTAGCAATTTAGGTCATCCAGGACCAATACGCTCAGTCTGCTCCTCCAGTTCCTGCTTCTCTGATGCGCTTGCGTAGGACTCGCTACCACTACCTGGCTCGGTAGATTCTGAATCAGACGCCCCCGTGTCGCTATCGTTGTCCTCCATAACGGCACCTGTAGTACCCACTGGTATTTCATGCGCTGCAAAATCATTTCCCTGCTCTAAGCCAAGCTCGTCAAAAACCACGTCTCGCCTCTCGACTACTTCCCGCAGCTTCTCATCATAGAGTCGATAGCCTTTGGCTTGCACCGAATACCCGATTATACGGTACTCTTTGCCCTTTGGTTTGAACTTGCTTATATGCTGACCTTTGTCCAGTGCTACTGCGAATGAACCAAAAACTTTTAAATGACTGACATTTGGTTTCTTACCAGTCCATGCTTCCATTGGAGTCATATTCATTAGGGCTCTGGTGGGTGATCGGTTGCGCAAATATACGGTTGTATTTATTGCCTCAGCCCACAACTCCTGACCTAATCGTGACTGTGCCAACATGCACCTGGCCATCTCTACCCATGTCCGATTGGCACGCTCAGCAACACCATTTTGTTGCGGAGTGTGTTGGAGCAGACGCCCAAATAGTTAGATCTTAGATTTGTATTATAAGTAAATCTCTTAGTTAAGATAGTTTAAGAGTAAAACGAATGAAGTTGTAAATTAATTTGTATAAGAGATCGTAAATTGTCGTAATGCAAGGCTCGGCTTGTGAGCATTTGCTGCCCACGCAGAACTTATGCTGCGTCGGGCCATTTAGTTGCGCATACCACTTAGAAGAGAGCACTTACGCTAAACACCGCCACTAGTATTATACCGCGTCTCAAATTTGTTAAATTAAATTAATAAACTTGTTAATATTGTGAAAATCACATCCAAATAAACTCTTTGGATTTTTTATTGGCGCCCGAGCAGGGACTTCGGTATATATGTACATATTTTGTTTGTTTGGAATTGTCGGCGGTGTTTTACCGGCTCTAAGTGAAAGTGATGTCCAGCTCCAGCAGATCAAGGGAAGTGTCCATGGAATCAGAAAGCGAACAGGTAATCTGCACGAAAAATTGAGTTGATTAATCCGCATTTGTGCGAGGCAAATTAATTGTATTAAATTTGGAAACATAAATTTATGTATACATACAAACTTGCTAATCAAACTCAATTGTTGGTGTCAGTCGTAAACGAAACATATATATGTATATACATATTTAGTGATACAAGCCTGTGAAGTGAAACAATAAAGCATATATTACAAATATAAATTACTTATATTGCATTTTCGTTTGCTAAGTGCTTTAACTGCACATATGTTTGCCCATCCGCTTTGTGTTACAGGTACCGTTCTCAGCTGTTGCTAAGCGCTAGAAAGTTCTCGTTTTTGCTTTCTGCTTTGGCTAGTTTTCGTGAGCAATTATTCGCGCGCATTTGCTGTGCGTTTTGCACATATACTCTGTAATTAAATTCGATAGGGTATATAGGTTGAATATTAAGGTGTTGAGCATTATTGAAGCTGCCTAATATTCTAGTGCATACACGTCAAATACGCAATAGTTATTTGAACTAATAATAATTGTACATAATTATTTATTTGATAATTTCGCTTTCGTTTCGCCAAGTGCATTGACTGCACTTATATTGCCTATACCGTTTGTGTTACAGAAACCGTAATCAGCTGCAGCTAAGCGCAGAGTTTAAGTTCTAGCTTTCCTCTTTGCCTGTTGTTTCGTATCCTATTTATTGCGCGCTTTCGCTTAGTGTTTCTGCATGCTGCATACCCTGTAATAAAACTTAATTGGGTATATAGGTTTTATAGTTCAATTGGTAATAATAAATATTAATAATTATTATTATTATAATAATTAATAAATTCGGCTCAATTTAAAAGTAAACTACTTAAATATGGGCATTGATGATGAACCCAAGCCAAGCGGTTCAAAACGCTTAGCTACAATTCTGCAACAGTTTGACAGGGTGAAACTTGATATCGATCGCATGAAAGTTTCTTTTGAGCAAAGGACAATTTCATTTGAGCCAACTCAGCTGTCTTGTCGTTTAGAACTCTTGGTAGGCTATATTGAAAAGGCAATGAGCATTCAAGCCCAATTGGAAATTATGATCCAAGTAATGATTCAAGGGGGCCTTTGGAAGAATTATGTATAGCAACCAAGGCATTATATTTAAATGCAACTAAGGGTAACTCTGAAAGGCAATCTAATAGTACTCCAGTTTGTGGAAGCCATCGTTCACAACTGCCCAAAATGCGTTTACCAACATTTAGTGGAAATTTTAGAATTTTAGATGTCTATTCGATACTCTAGTCGATGCCGATCAATCATTAGCAAATGTAGAGAAATTTAATCATTTGGTATCGTGTTTGTCTGATGAAGCATTAGGGGTGATCAAACCATATCAATTAACAGACTGCAACTATCAAAAGGCTTTAGCCAGTCTTGATGCTGTGTATGACAATAAATGTCTGATGTTTTTTGATACCGTATCGCAATTGTTTGACATACCCAGTATGATTAAACCATCGGCAGGATCGTTGAGATCCATAATTGATACAGTCTCCGCTATATACTCATCTCTGTTGTCTGTAGGTGATGACAAAGATATAGCGAACGCTATGATTATTCATATGATTATGGCTAAGGTAGATCATACAACCAAATCTAAATTTGAAGAACAGCTGGATTACAATAAATTGCCCTCTTGGTCTGATTGTGCTACTTTCTTGAATAGGCGATATCAGTATTTGGCTACAGAAGAGTCAACTAAGGCTAAAAACAAGCCAAATGTAGACCCCAAATACAACAAATCTTCGTTTTCGTGTGCCAAGGGCCAGCAAGATTGTCAGAATAAGAAACCGACCCTTAAATGCAACTATTGTCAATCTTTAGATCATAAAATGGATTCTTGTCCTTCCTTTGCTGCCATTTCGGTTGCAGATCGGTTTGCATTTGTAAAATTGCAAAAGCTTTGCATTAATTGCTTTAATATTGGCCATATAGTTTCGAACTGTAAATCTTCTAAGTGTCGGGTGTGTGCTAAGCCACACCATTTTTTGCTCCATAGGTATGAACCTATCGCACAACCTACATGTGTGCCAATCGCATCGGAAGTTTACACTGGTCATGTACTTAGCACCGATCAGGTTATTTTGGCAACGGCCAGCATAAAGATCAAGGATAGATTCGGCCAAGTTCACGTTGCCAGAGCTCTGTTAGATTCAGGGTCTCAAATAAACTTCATTTCGGAAGCTTTAGCACAGAAATTGCGGTTGCTTCGAGATAATGCATCATTGAGCGTTGTGACTGTAGCTAAATCTACTACTGCCATTAAACATAAGGTATCTACTTATGTTCAGTCTCGCTTAAATTCGTATGGCTTCTCTACCGATTTCTGCATATTGAAATCGATATCATCTAGTCAGCCTGGACACTTGCTTCCGTATGAAAATTGGAAAATACCCAAAACTATAGAGCTGGCTGATCCAAACTTCCACAAGCCAGCAAAGGTCGATATTTTGTTGGGCGCAGAAGCTTTCTTTGATTTACTGTGCGTTGGGCAGATAAAGCTTGGCTCGGAACTTCCATCAATCCAAAAAACGCTATTCGGACGGATTGTGTCTGGCAAATATTGCAGTGAAATGTCTCATCGACACTTCAGCTGTAATATTGCAGCCCACAATATCGATTGTTCTCTCGACTCATCAGTTCAACGTTTTTGGGAATTGGACAAAATCTCAGACGAGTCGAAGGCTGTACATCAAACAGCTGAACAAAGGCAGTGTGAAGACAATTTCGCTCACACTGTACAAAGATTACCTTCGGGTCGTTTTCAAGTAAAACTTCCTTTTAAAAAAGATCCTAGAATTCTCGGTAAGTCCTTTCAAACTACTGAAAGGCGATATCTTCAACTTGAACGCAAGTTAAGTAAAGACAGTGCTCTTCATGACATGTATCACACATTCATGAAAGAGTACAAAGATCTTGGTCATATGTCAGTTATGAACTCTTCTCCTCCAAGACAGCATTATTATATTCCCCATCAATGCGTCTTGAGACCTGAAAGCACCTCAACCAAGCTGCGTGTCGTATTTGATGCATCTAGCAAGATATCAACAGCTGTTTCTTTAAATGAAACTCTTATGGTTGAGCCAACAATTCAGAGGGAACTTTACTTAACGTTGCTGAACTTTCGACTAAACAAATATGATGTAACTGCAGACATTTCAAAAATGTATCGGCAGGTTAACATCGCAGGCAGACTCTTGCAAAGTCAAATGCCATATGATGCGAAATTTCCACTATTGCTGTCTCGAGATGAGGACTTGGTCAAATTATACATTCGCAATCTCCACTTCAAAAACTACCATGATGGCGCAAAGGCGTTAATAGCACTGTTAAGACAGATAATTTGGGTAGTTAATGCACGAGAAGCGTGCACATCAGTTGTACGTAGTTGTGTCCATTGTTTCCGATATAAGCCAAAGCTATTAGGACAACTAATGGGCAACTTGCCTGCAGATCGGCTCAGAGAAGGTCGCCCATTTAGAGTATGTGGGGTCGACCTCTGTGGACCATTTTACATCAGTTATAGGTTACGAGGCAAGCCACCAGTTAAAGCATATGTAGCTGTTCGTGTATGTTTCACTTCAAAGGCAGTTCACCTTGAAAGAGTATACGACTTATCCACTGACGCTTTCTTAAATGTTTTCAAAAGATTCTCAGGGAGACGCGGGCTGCCCGTGCTGAAGGATCTGAAGGAAGCGTTCGAGGCACAGAAGGACAGGCTGGTGGACTACACAGCAGAGAGAGGAGTGGAGTGGGTGTTAAGTCCACCCAGGTCGTCGGAGGACTGTGGGAGGCAGCCGTCAAAGCGGCGAAGCTGACGACGAATCTGGTCGACGTAGAGGCGCTGCTGAATTCCAGGCCGCTCGCAGCAGACAGCAGCGATCCCAACGATGGAGAGCCCATAACGCCCGGTCATCTGCTGCTGGGTCAGGCACTCCTCACGCAGCCGCACGAATACGTGCCAGAAATGCACTGGCCAAGGGCAAACAGTCCGTCTTCAAAGCGGTGGCGGCAGCTGTTGGAGTTCAAGCAGCAGTTCTGGCACAGCTGGTCCAAGCACAGGCAGCGTCAACCTCGGCGTGTGGCGCATGGTGCTGGTCGACGACGATAGCACCCCACCTCAGAAGTGGCATCTAGGCCGCGTCATTCGAGTCATCGCGGGAAAGGACGGCAAAGTTCGCGCGGCAGAGGTCCGAACGCAGAGCGGCGTCACTAAGCGGGCCATCCACAAATTGGCTCTTTTACGTGGCTGGAAGGAGTGGAATCCTTCAATGGGGGCGGAATGTTGAGGCAGACGCCCAAAGAGTTAGATCTTAGATTTGTATTATAAGTAAATCTCTTAGTTTAAGAGTAAAACGAATGAAGTTGTAAATGAATTTGTATAAGAGATCGTAAATTGTCGTAATGCAAGGCTCGGCTTGTGAGCATTTGCTGCCCACGCAGAACTTATGCTGCGTCGGGCCATTTAGTTGCGCATACCACTTAGAAGAGAGCACTTACGCTAAACACCGCCACTAGTATTATACCGCGTCTCGAATTTGTTAAATTAAATTAATAAACTTGTTAATATTGTGAAAATCACATTTTTAGAGTGTATGCCACTGTTAACTGCCTTGAAATTCCGTTTTTCTTGAAATATCTATCGAATTTCTTGTTAACATACTCGCGACCGTTGTCGCTGCGTACGGATTTCAATTTCTTTTCAGTCTGCCGCTCCACCAGATTTTAGTATTCCATGAACTTGTCGAAGACTTCATCTTTACTCTTCAGGAAATACACATATGTCCGCCGTGACATATCATCAATGAACGTTAGAAAATATCTGGATCCTGCGAGTGATTTCGTTTCAAATGGGCCATATACATCAGTATTCACCAGTTTCAGCAACTCCTGCAAGCGACTTTCGCTTGCTTGAGGAAATGGCTGCACATGCACCTTGCTGATCATACATGTCTTGCATGACGTATTTTGTGCAACAGCAATATTATTCATACCACGAACCATATTTTTATTGGCGACATCCATTAAACTTGCATAATTAAGGTGACCATATCTCATATGCCATAGAGTAGCGTCAGCGGTAACAGCAACATAACATCTATTTCGTTTCCTTTCAATCGTGTATAGACCTCCAGCTCTGTTAACTTTCATTATGCACTCTCCGTTTTGCACAACATTTGCGCATTTTGGGCCAAAAGTAACAACACATTTGTTTGCTACAGCAACGCTCACCGATGAGAAAGTTCATTTCTTGTGTCGTACAGACGTGCTTTTTTGTGCTCTTGCTATATTTTTAAATTTGTGCTTATTTACGCTTCATATTGTGCCAGTTGAGTAAATATAATTTATTATTGTGATTAGTTTAATCATTGGTGCATTGTCTGCTGCTAAGTTTTGTGCTTTGTTTATTTTTTACAATAAATAATTTCACAGCATATTCGCTGTGTTGTTGTTAGTCTTTTCGGTATATTGCGTTATCGCTCTTTGCCGCTCCTATCGGCTCGCTCACTAGTTTGTGTGTGTGTTGTTTTGCGTTTCTCTTTGATCTAGCACCCGCGCTTTTGCTATTTACATTGTGCTGAAATTGTTGTTGTGCTCTCTGGCGCTCTTTACAATTACCGTATTTTCACATTTTGCATATCGTGGTAAATTACCCAGTGGGACCAATTTTGTAATTACAATGGAATGCTGTAAGAAAAACTGCACAGTAGTGACTCGCGGAAGTGACCAACCTAAGCTTATTAGCTGTTGGTTGTGTGACAACGCGATGCACCTGAAATGTGCGGGTCTTTCTGGGCGTGACTATGATAAGATCACCGGTGGCCAAAAAAAAGGTTCCGGTGGCCTTCATTGGTCATGTCATGTGTGCATTGTAATGCAAATGGATTTTTCGCGAATGTACATGAATGTGAAAAACCAATATTTAAAGTTGAGAAAAGTAACTCAACTACTTGTTGATGATGTTGACTCAAGTATTGATATATTGAGCCAATATAAATTTGATGTTGCCTCCAAGCGTCGATTAGATAATCAATTCTTGGATGTTCCATCTCCTGTCACTTCTTCTTCTCTGCCTCCTCCTACTACGCCCATCAGTCCTATTCCTTCTCCTCTGCCTTTTTTTACTCCCCCCCCCCCCCCATCACTTGCAACTGATTCTTCTGAGCCTGTTCCTACATCTAGCGAACTTTCTAACCTTACTTCTGTCTTACGGCCCCCTGGTATTGTTTCTCATGGTACTTCTCCCCTCACTGCTCCCCTTATCACTCCACAACTTTCTATATCTGTTCCTCAGCCTATTGTTGATGTTGATGTTCGCATTGAGAACTTAGCCCCAGTTCCTCCTCCTCTCATAGTTGTTGCCCCTAAAAAACACATCTTTATTTATAGACTCGCTGCTGACACCTCCTGCGAGTCTATTGCATCCTTTATTGCTAACAAATGTTCTGCAAATGTAGCAATTACTAAATTTAATTTTGCTCAGCCTCGTGAGATTGCATCTTTTAAAATTTCAGTAAGCCCTGAATTCTTTGGTTTTCTTTGTGATAGAAAGTTTTGGCCAGAGAATTTGGTGGTTCATGAATTTAAACCGAAAGTTAAATCTCGTCCAATGCCGATTATTCTGCCACTTATTTAACCTTCTTTAGCTTGTTCTTCTAATCCAAAAAACTAGATTTTGTTTCTGACAGTATAAATATTATTTATCAAAATGTCAAAAACTTAATTCTAAAATTAAAAATCTTTATATAAATAGCTTCTCGTTTGAGTCTGACATTATAGCATTTACTGAAACTTGGTTAAATCAATCGATTTCAGATAATGAGTTGATGTCTGATAATTTTGCCATTTTTAGATGTGATCGACCTTCGCGTGGAGGTGGCGTATTAGTAGCAGTTAAAACAGATCTTAAGTCTGGTTTAGTTATTCATAATTTTTCTAATATTGAGGCAATAGCTGTTAAAATATCTTTACCTTCTCGTGATCTTTTCATTACATGTTCGTACATTCCTCCTTGTTCTGATATACGAATGTATACATTACATGAATTATTTATTAATGAAATTTTATCTCAGGTAAGGGATAGAGATTTGTGTATTGTCTTAGGAGATTTTAATCTTCCTGATATTTCATGGTCTTTCTTTAAGAATACATCATATCTTTCACCCTCTGTTCAGCATAATTTCTAAGATAGCCTTTTTGACCTTTCTCTTTTTTAGGTCAACTCAGTTTCTAATTCTTTGAATAGAATACTTGATCTCATTTTCACTAATGATTTCAGTGTTCTTAATGTTGCTAGAGTTCTGCCATTAGTGGAGCCTGAAGATTCCATCCCACTTTAGATACCTCCCTTTCGATTACTAATGCTATCTCCATTCAATCTCTCGTTTCTAACAATTCGCGTCGTTGTTTTCGTAAAGCAAACTTTGATTTACTTAAACAACTGATTTTTGCAACTGATTGAAGTCTTTTATATGAGATGAATGAATATAAATTCTGCTCTTACTTTTTCTACAGCATATTAAATTCCCTATTTGATGTCTGTGTTCCGAATTGCGCAATTTTATCTTCTTCACGTAAGCCATCTTGGTTTACCCCTCAATTATCTAATCTGAAAAATATTAAGTCTAAATTCTTTAAAAAATTCAAACTGACTGGATCTGGCTTAGAATTTTCCAAATTGTGTTGCTAAATCGAAATTTAATATCTTAAACTCAGAATGTTATAATAATTACCTGATCCGTTGCAAACTTCAATTTACGCGTGATCCTAAAAAATTCTATTCTTTTGTTATCTCTAAACGTAGATCTTCAACCTTACCTTCTTCATTATTCTTCAATGGTGTTAGATCAGTTGATGACTCATCTGCATCTGACTTATTTGCGTGCTTTTTTCAATCTACTTACTCAACTACCTCCTTTTCAAAAACATCCTATCCATATCATATTAACACAATCAACTCTATGTGTCCCCTAACTATATCTGATGAATCCCTCCTTTTATCTATTAGTTCCTTGAAATCCTCTTATTTCCCCGGCCTTGATAACATCCCCAGTTGGGTCCTTAAAGAGTGTTGTTATTCTCTTTATCAACCTCTTCGCAAACTTTTTAATCTTTCTTAAAATTCTTCAGTTTTTCCCTCTTTATGGAAAGAATCTTTCATTATTCCTCTTCACAAAAAAGGGTGCAAGTCGGAAATTTCCAACTACAGAGGTATTGCAAAGTTGTCGGCTATTCCCAAATTATTTGAAAAAATAATTACGTCGTCATTGCAACACTTTTGTAAGTCAATTATTTCCCCTTCGCAACATGGCTTTGTTAGGTGTAGATCAACTACTACAAACTTGCTAGAATTTAGCTCTATGTTTAATATTGCATTCCTTAAAAAGATGCAGACTGATGTTGTGTATACTGACTTTAGTAAAGCATTTGACTCAGTCAATCATGATCTCCTTTTACATAAGCTAGACTTAATGGGTTTTCCTTCTTCTCTTATTTTATGGATTTCCTCCTATTTAAAGGAGAGAACTCAAAGAGTTTTGCTTAGAAGCCATACTTCTAAGCCAGTTTTGCGTGTTCTCTGGTGTTCCACAAGGTATCCACTTAGGTCCTCTATTGTTCACTTTGTTTATTAATGACCTTCCAATTCCAATATTCCTATGTATGCAGATGATGTTAAACTAGTGCTTTCTTTCAAAGATTCCTCTTCCAGCAATCTTTTGCAAGATGATTTAAATTCCATGCACCGGTGGTGTATGTCAAATTATCTTCTTTTAAACAAAAGTAAATGTGTTTTCATGCCCTTTTCTCGAATCTTCCCCTTTTTAGCAATATATGCGATTGATAATGTCCCTTTGCAACGCATTTCTTCACTTCATGACCATGGAGTAATATTTGATCCTAAATTAAGCTTCACGCTACATATTTCTGCTATTATAAGCAAAGCTAAAGGTGTACTTGGATTCATGAAACGCTGGTCTAAAGAATTTAACGACCCTTATTTTACCAAACTTTTGTTTACATTTCTATGTAACAAAAAAACCAGTCGTGGTAGACCCCATTAAGTAGATATATGTATATACTAATTTCTTGATCCGTTTGACAAACTGAATCGATATAGTGATGTCTGTCAATATGTCTTTTTGTATAGAAGCTATAGCAGCCATGCACCTACCGCGAACAATTACCATTGAACAATAAAATACATATAAATCTATCTACGTAAATTCCGTCATCTACGAACTGTAGAGATGTGATAACTACCAATTACTACTTTGTTTATTAACCGATTTTAATACGCTTTTCAGAATAGTTAAATATAATAAAAAAGAGCGTTTACACCAAATATTAACATTCTATGATTAAGTTTACGCTTGTTTTTGAACTTTTAAGTTCAACTATTGTAAAACTTATATCTCCCGTGTTTCTTAGCCGATTTTCACGATAGTTAAATATAATACAACAGAGCTTATGTTCTGAATAACAACCTTCTATGTTCAATATTACGCTTGTTATTCAACTTTTTGTGTTAAATATTCGAGGTTATGTGAGTTTTACTGATTTTTGGGCGTTAAGGGGGCGTGGCATCAACGATTTGAAATAAATTTGATCTGCGTGTTGAATACACCTACCTATAGCAACCAAAACGGCATCTCTAGCTTTTGTAGTTTCCGAAATCGACGCGTTCATACAAACGGACAGACGGACAGGCAGACGGACTTGGCTATATCGACTCAGCTTGTCTCCCTGATCAAGAATATATATACTTTTTGGGGTCTGCCACGCCTCCTTCTGCCTGTTACACACAGCAGTCATTTGCACTAAATTAATAGACCCTTTTACTTTTTTAAAGTACAGGGTCTAAAAAGAGCTTCGGAGGAAAGATATATAGAGCAAAACCAGTAAGGACGGAGCTACAGTCGGACGCAACCGACTGTAGGAGACCCTGTACTTTGTGTTTTCTTCGCTGTTTCTTATCCGATCGTAATATATTTCACAGCATCGATGGGGATTGTCATAGAATACGTACATGCGACATCTCAAATCTTTAGCTTCAAAACTGAAGCTTTAAAACTGTAAACTGTAGCTAAATTGGTTTTTCGGTTAGCGGAGGAATGAGAGGAGTTGTCAAAAAACCCAATTAAAATAATCTCGCGGGCTATCGTCCGCAAGACATGACAGTCGGGCAAGCCCGCATTGTATTCACATTCTTATAGTTCCTGAGATCGACGCGTTCATACAGACGGACAGACGGACAGACAGACAGACAGGGCTAAATCGACTCAGCTCGTCTCCCTGATCAAGAATATATATAGTTTGTGGGGTCTGCGACGCCTTACATTCGCACAAAGTTATTAACCCTGTTTTTTCCATTTTTCAATGGGTACAGGGTATAAAAAGATGTTTGCAGTCAAAGATTGTTCAACAATGTACGTATTATATTTATTTATGTTTTTGTAGTATCATCAATATTTCAATAATTTGCTAGTAGAAGCAGCGTATTCGAAGGGTAGAGTAAAAAAGCGATAACCCACAAAATCTTCATGAAATTTGTATTTTTGAGACATAAGACCAGTAGGTATATATCATATTGCATAATGCACTATATTTAACTTACATAAAATATTAATAAATTGGTATATTTTGTCATTTTTAACGCAAAACAATAAATTTCACATAAAAACAAAAAATTCATGTAACAGAGAAACTGCATGCGGTTCATTTTCTTCTTATGCCCTGAACCACATGCATGTTGCACTAGGTTGCTTGAGTTTATCGACTATAACTAAGTTTCCCGGTATTTCCCGGTCACGAACTTTTGGAAATATATCAAGAAATATTTGTAGAATATGATGTCACTAACCGAATTGCGACCAAATGTGACCAAAAGTTTGGAGCTCTATATCAAGTTGTAAAATATATGGACGGGGCAGATCAGTGGGACGGAGGCTACAGTCGGACGTAACCGACAGTAGGAGACCCTTTACTTTAACTTTATGCATTTACAAACGCAGTCAAAGGCACGCACACTAACCTACCCGCGTATGCAAGGAACACCACCCCCCCTCTGCCTAGTGCGACGAATTGTCCGTTCCATATTTTCACTGTTTCTTATCCGATCGAAACGAAATTCACAGGGTCAATAGAGAATATCATAAGCTGGTTATGTACCAAATTACACGTCAATAACTTTAAAGCTGTGGCTGCAGTAGCTTTTTGCGGTTTATGGGGGAAGGGCGGGAGGTATCCAAAATCTAAAACAAACTCGTGCTGCTCGCGAAACAGGAGAATCTAAATCCCGAATATGATGTCTCTAGCTCTTATAGTTGCTGAGATCTAGGTGTTCATACGGACGGACAGACAGACAGACAGACAGACGGACAGACGGACATGGCTATATCGACTCCTCTTGTCGTCCTGATCAAGAATATATATACTTTATGGGGTCTGCCACGCCTCCTTCTGGGTGTTACACACATTTCCTCTTTGCACTAAACTAATAGACCCTTTTTACTTTTTTAAAGTAAAGGGTCTAAATATGCGTAAAAATAGGTACTTTGCAAACAAATTAAAAAAAAAATCCAAATAAAAAAAATCAAAATATTTTTTTTTGTATAACATTCAAAATTAATGTAGTTGCAAGTATAAATTTACACATAATCGATTTATTTTATACTTTTTTTGTTTATTGCCACTAAAGTTGGACAAGTTAAACGTAAATAGGAGCATTTTTGCAAAACGAAAAAAATTTCTCAACTTTGAGAGGCTGTAATTACTAAACCAGTTATCCAAATTCACTTAAAATTCGGTTTCCCCAGTTTTAAATATATCTATCGGATGGCATTAATTTTATCCAGCAACTCGTTTAGCGGGAAATCATTTTGGCCCTGCCAAATCTAGCTATTGAGCCACTGTGCGTCGGTGGTATATCTTCACTGTTTATTATCCGATCGTAACGAAATTCACATCGGCAATAGAGAATGCCATAAACTAGTCACATAGCAAATTACCAATCAATAGCTTTAAAACTTTGGCTACAGTAGCTTTTTGCGGTTTGATTGGGAAGGGGGGAAGTATCCAAAATCTAAAATCAACTTGATCTGCTTACTGAATAGGCAAACCTAAATCCCGAATATGGTATCTCTAGCTCTTATAGTTGCTCAGATCTAAGTGTTAATACAAAAAGACAGACGGACGGGCGGATATGGCTATATCGACTCGACTTGTCGTCCTGATCAAGAATATACAGTCGAATCCCGATAATTCGCACCCCGCTAAATCGAAAATCGCGATAATTCGTAAAAAATTCTGTCCCTTGAAAAAAATTCGTTAATTCATAAAAATTCCATACATTTTGGTCCCCTCGTTAATCGGTATTTCTCGGTCACAAACTTTTGAAAAAAATTTGGATCAGTCGGACGGGCCCGACTGTGCAATACCCTGTACCCTATTTTTTAAATATACATAATTATATACAACTGTAATACAAAACGTAGCAGCAATTCTTCTTTTTTTTTACTCTGTTATGTGTGCCAGTTTTAACGCCCGCGCTGTTATTCAATATATAATATATTATATATGTATAATGTTTAATATATAATATATTATATATGTATAATGTTTAATATATGTATGTGGGAGCGTCATATGCTTCATCGTTTGCTGGATGCATCTCGGGGTTTATTTCAGCCATCTTTCTACTATTAGCACTAAAAATAGTGAAGCGAGGCTCAGTGTGTGCGTGTTGATCTTTTCTATTTCACAATTCCCCAGCCAGCAATATGAGCTTTTTGGGACTCTTTTATGAGGGTTATTTAAGAGCTATAAGCGCTCATTTTACTATCCAAAAGGACCGATTTTTTCCATGAAAGACGTTGCGTTTGTAGGACGGACAATGCCACATGTTGGGCGTCAAAAATCTGAAAAAAAATGTAACGCGCAACTCCGCATTAGCGTGTCCCAGCTCTGAAAGACTGGAAGTAAATTCTACTAGCCCCTGAGTTGGGCTTCAATAATCTGTAAGAGCTATTTGGTCCAGGTCAACTCCACAAGCCCCACGTTAGGCGAAACAAAATCTACAATGTCTAACAGCGCTAGCTTCCGTAATTCGGAATCACATAGCATTTTCTCTCCCAAATTGTTCAAAGTAACTTCCAAGCATTATAAAGTAAAGCGGGCAGGACTCTCTGCCGATACTAGCTTTTACGGCCGGGGGGGTTCTTGCTATGCTTTATAACGGAAAAATTTAGATTTTAAAAGTTATAGAGTCCTTTTTCTGAAACTAACAAAATCATCAAGAAAAAAATCTAACAAACTGAACTAAAGGGGTTGAGTTAAAAATTGTTGAAGGAGGTTGTGCAGTCTAAGCTGGAATTCGACTAACACGATCTCTACCCACCCTACCATGATCTGCAATAATATTTGGCAGATACCCTGTTTTTTCTATTAAATTAACTCCTTATGTACCCATGTCTGTGAAAAAAAAAGAATTTGTTTAGCAATACATGACGTTATAAACTTTTATTATTTCAAAACGGTACTTCTTTTTCTTCGTTGTTGACTTTTCGATTTACAAAAACGAACTTAAATTTACCCTATCAGATAATATATCATAGTAAGTTGTAGATAAATCAATAATAAATTTGGCCTTACAAACATTTCTTTTATTTTTGGCTATCTCAACAAAAATTTTAATTTGTTTAAAAAAAATTACACTCAGAAGAAAATTTGCAACGCCCGTGTGATAAAAAAAAAACTTGTGGCTGAAAGAGAGGGTTATTATTCATGTATTAAATAACATTATTATTCATGTATATAAATAACATAATTTAAAATTTTCGAAATATAGCAAAAATCAATCAATTTTGACGGGGTTCTAAAATCAATTTTCATTTAAAGAAATTCATCAATTTAGCAAGAATTTTATACACAACAATTTAATTTTTAACTATTATTACTTTACTTTAGGTTTAGGAATTTGTTTTAATTATTTGTTCTTATTAAAAAATTTAACAAACAACCGATGTCAGAATAAGACAATCTGATGCACAGGGGTTATGGCAAAAATGGACTTTATAAAAACACTAGCAAAATTATTTAATTTAATACTTATTCAAAAAATCACTGTATTCTTTTGCAATCAATTTTAATTTTGTTCATACAACATACCTTGTTTCCAACGAAAGATCTTTCGGGGCAGCAACATGTTTAGACACATTTGACTTTGTTGCTTCGCAACATGTGGGTACACACTGGTGAGGTGAGTTTGAAGAGAGAACAGCGATTCACAGAACAAAAAGGAATTAAAAAACTAACTTTTCTTCTTCTTTGTTTTTCTGCACAAAATATAACTTTACAAAATAAAAAAAATTATATTTTGATAATTTAAAGTTGATTCTCGTTTTCTTTTCTCGACTTATTTTTTTAAAAAATTGATTTTTTTTCTGATCGGATGGCTAATTTCGTTTTTGCAAACAAAATTTTATTTTAATTCTTTCACTTCACAATTTTTTTAATTTTCACTCACACATTTGCAATTTTTCCAACGAATGAATTTTCACAAAAATTAATATGATAGAAAAATTATAATTATAGTGGCAATTTGTAAATTTAAGGCTTTCTTATTTCTATTCTGCTTTTACTCTTTCTTACATGTAATATAAAGAGAGATATGTCTCATGTGTGCGTGTGTATATACATACATACATGTATTTGTTCACAGCGAAAATTTTGCACATGGCGGGGACAATTTTTCTGCTAATTTTGTTGGTTAACTGAGTTTTTCACTTTTTCACAAGTTTTGGGGGGTCGAATATTCGTTTTTAATGTTTTTCAGTTCAATTGGAACGATTTCTGACACTTTTTTCACTAGCTATACCAGTGCGGGCGTATGTATCAAGCGGCGTTTTCGGTATACTGATCTCCACCGAAATTCTCCACACCTCCTGGTGGTGAATAGGGCCCTCTAGCGAATTTAAATCGAATTACTAATCGATAAAAAGGTGCTATTTAAACAAAAAAAAAAAATACTAATTAAAAAAAACGTTTAATAATTTTCAAGTTTTTCTTACCCTTTTAAACAAAGGCTTGCAAAAATATTTTCCACGATTGATTTGTACGATTAACGAATTTTAGAAATCACTAAAAAAAATATTTTCTTGTTGCAGCAAATAACTTTGAAAAATAATTATTTAATTTATGCTCACGTGTTATAACCAAGAAAATGTTGTAAACTGTAGTCTGTCTCAGAAGAACGTCCAGTATGTTGCAGGTGCAGAAAGAAAAGGCTGAGCCCCTGGCAACAAGGTATTAAGTAACCTATGTGAGAAGCGACTAGCAATTTTGTAGCTTCCTTTGTAGCGTTAAACAAAACGGACGAGCGAAAGAGAGAAATTGAGCGTTGCCGTATCGCAATGTAGCGCATTCTTGCGTTAGATGTCGAAACTGCGACTTCTTATCGCTAGATGGCGTTATCAATTAAATCTTTCCGATATATTAAATATTAAATTGCTGCTAACTGAAATGTTTTCTAAAATCATTTCCGTTTGTTGGGTATTTTGGGCCTTGTTGGATTTTTGTTGATATTGTTGTTGTTTTCCCTCTGTTGGGTGGGTTATTACGGCCGTTTTGTCCTATGACAAGAATAACATTTGGTTTATTCTTTCATTTTCCTCCTACGCGTTTCGGCATATTTTATGCCTTCATCAGGGAGTCTGTTTTTTTATTGAAATTGACAAATTTTAGCACACAAATAAATACAAATAACTTTACAAAATACATACAGTTTTTCTTAATAGTTAAATGTTAATTTCCATATTGTCCAGTTGTATTAAATAATTATATGGTTGATATAATTATTTTTGTCCATTGTCCGTGTTGCTCTGTTTACTTTCTTTTATCTACTGTAATTGTTGCCGCGTAAATTAAGTTCGTCTTGTCTATGTCTTCTTTGTGGTTGACAGTTCTATTTCCCTTTTCTTTTATTCGTAGGCTTTCGAGCGTCATTCTAGTCCTCTCTTTTCGCTCTATGTTTAGGATTTTGACGCTCTCAAAATCAGCTGTGTGTTCGCTCTCTGTTAGGTGCTGCGCCAGTGCAGTTGTTCTCCTTTTTATACCCTGTACCCATTGAAAATGGGAAAAACAGGGTTAATAACTTTGTGCGAATGTATGTAACCGGCAGAAGGAGGCGTGGCAGACCCCACAAAGTATATATATACTTGATCAGGATGACGAGCTGAGTCGATTTAGCGATGTCCGTCTGTCTGTCCGTCCGTCTGTCCGTCCGTCTGTCCGTCTGTCTGTATGAACGCGTCGATTTCGGAAACTATAAAAGCTAGAGCAGCCGTTTTTGTTGCTATAGATAGGTATATACCATACGCAGATCAAGTTTATTTCAAATCGTTGACGCCACGCCCCCTTCACGCCCAAAAATCAGTAAAACTCACATAACCTCGTGTTTTTTAACACAAAAAGTTGAATAACATGCGTAATATTAAACATAGAATGTTGTTAGTCGGAACATAAGCTTTCTACTATTATATTTAACTATTCTGAAAAGCGCATTGAAATTGGTTAAGAAACACAGGAGATATAAGCTTCACAAAAGTTGAACTTAAATGTTCAAAAACAAGCGTAATATTAAACATAGAATGTTGTTATTTGGTATATATACTCTCTTCTATTATATTTAACTATCCTGAAAAGCGCATTAAAATCGGTTAATAAACAGATGAGATATAAGCTACTCAATACTGCATGTATTGCTTCGCACGGGCCCTGCAGCCCAGCAAGTGTATGTGTGTATGTATAAACAGAAACACACATACATGTAGAATAGACGAATACCATACATGTATGTGTGCATGTACGCATGTAAACAACACCAATTGCAAGGTGCCAAAATAAGATTGCGCAAAATAACAAAAGTCTGTGACGCGTGACGTCAGAGACCAAGCGACAAGTGTTCGAGCGCCACCTTCATCGCCATACCATGTGCCAAATTGAGTTTTGGCGGTAGCGTTGCCACCTCGTCAGATCGTTTTAATCAAGATAGATTAAATTATATTTAAAGAATTTTATTATATACTGAACGGGCGAGCGCGCAGCGCGAGCTGTGGTACAGGGTATAAGACAGTCGGGCTTGCCCGACTGTCAGGTCGAGCGCGCCAGAGCGCGCGAGATTTTTATACCCTGTACCCATTGAAAAATGGGAAATACAGGGTTAATAACTTTGTGCGAATGTATGTAACAGGCAGAAGGAGGCGTGGCAGACCCCACAAACTATATATATTCTTGATCAGGGAGATGAGCTGAGTCGATTTAGCTATGTCCGTCTGTCTGTCTGTCTGTCCGTCTGTCCGTCTGTCCGTCTGTCTGTCTGTCTGTCTGTATGAACGCTGAGATTTCCTAAACTATAAATGCTAGAGAAGCCGTTTTGGTCTCATTTGAATGGTGTAGACCATACGCAGATCAAGTTTATTTCAAATCTTGGATGTCACGCCCCCTTTACGCCCTAATCAATAAAAACCGAATAACAAGCGTAATATTTAACATAGAATGTTGTTATTTGGTATATATACTCTCTTCTATTATATTTAACTATCCTGAAAAGCGCATTAAAATCGGTTAATAAACATAGGAGATATAAGCTACTCAATACTGCATGTATTGCTTCGCACGGGCCCTGCAGCCCAGCAAGTGTATGTGTGTATGTATAAACAGAAACACACATACATGTAGAATAGACGAATACCATATATGTATGTGTGCATGTACGCATGTAAACAACACCAATTGCAAGGTGCCAAAATAAGATTGCGCAAAAGAACAAAAGTCTGTGACGCGTGACGTCAGAGACCAAGCGACAAGTGTTCGAGCGCCACCTTCATCGCCATACCATGTGCCAAATTGAGTTTTGGCGGTAGCGTTGCCACCTCGTCAGATCGTTTTGTGTTTGTTCGATTGCTAAATACGTTGTATACTTTTTATAATATTTATAATATTCGTACTATTATAAATAGTTTAAAGCGCGATTATCATTGCGAACGTTAAGTTAGTGAATTAGGCGTGATACGTTGCGTGCAATTCATGCGTTTAATTTATAATTAAATATAATATAAGAGAGTATATATTCTGAATTGATTATTTATAAATAGATTAAATTATATTTAAAACATTTTAAATTGTATACTGTACGGGCGAGCGCGCAGCGCGAGCTGTGGTACAGGGTATAAGGCAGTCGGGCTTGCCCGACTGTCAGGTCGAGCGCGCCAGAGCGCGCGAGATTTTTTTTCAGCGTCCGCTTTATGTTCTGTTATTCGTGTGCCTAACATTCGTTTCGTTGTGCCGATGTAAACTTTGTTACAGCTGTCTCCTTCTTTTCCTTTGCATGTTATTTCGTAAACTACGTGTTGTTGTTTTTCCTTTCCAATTTTATCTTTGGTATTTGTGAACAAGCTTCGTATATTGTTGTGTGATTTATAAGCAAAAATCAGCTGATCTTGCTGGGTGTTTGGCAAAATTCGTCTGATTGTTTCTTTGTTTGTTAAGTTCTTTATGTATGGTACACTTATATATTGTTTTTCATTTTCTGTAATTTTTTGTGTGGATTTTTGGTTATTATTGTTGTTTTTATTATTGTTTATGTTTTGTGTTGTTTCATTTATTAATTTTTCTACTAGTTTTATTGGGTAATTATTTTTAAGGAGCATTGTTTTTAATTTAATGTATATTTCTGGTCTAAATTGTATATCAGTTAATTTGTACGCTTTAGTAATCATGTTTTTTAGTGTGTTTATTTTTTGTGATATTGGTTGGTTTGAGTGAAAATTAATTATTCTACCCGATGCTATTTGTTTTGTGTACCATTTGAAATTTATTTTCATTATTGTTGTTTTTTAGTTCCGCGTCCAAATATACTATTGTTTTATTTTCTTCCTTTTCCATTGTAAATTGAATCCGATTGTGTTGCTCGTTTAATGTTTTTAATATTTCTTCAGCATCATTTTTGTTGACTATGCATAGTATATCGTCCACATATTTAAAGATGCATTTTATATTAATGTTTTTAGTTTTTAGTTTGGCAATTGCTGTGTCCAAACTTTTGTCTAGTATTATATTGGCTATTGTGGGTGATAAGGGGTTTCCCATCGGCATTCCATATACTTGGTTATATATATTGTTATTGTATGACATGTAATTAATCTCTACTAATATAAAATCTAATATCTCCATATTATATATATTGTTATTGTATGACATGTAATTAATCTCTACTAATATAAAATCTAATATCTCCATAAGAAAACCAGTAAGGACGGAGCTACAGTCGGACGTAACCGACTGTAGGAGACCCTGTACTTTGTGTTTTCTTCGCTGTTTCTTATCCGATCGTAATGTAATTCACAGCATCGGTGGAGATTGTCATAGACTACGTACATGCCATATACTAAATCATTAGCTTTAGAACTGTACCTTTTAAACTAAAATTTGTTGCTAAATTGGTTTTTCGGTTAGCGGAGGCAAGAGAGGAGTTAGGAAAAAACCCAAACAAACTTGATCTGATTGCTGTATAGCAGAACCTAAATACCAAAAAATTGTATTTCTAGCTCTTATAGTCTGCAAGATCTAGGTGGTTTCTTTGTCTAATCTATCTTCGCTGTTTCTTTACCGTTCGTAATGTAATTCACAGCATTGATGGATAATGCCATAGGCTGGGTACATGGCAAATCCCAAGTCTATAGCTTTTAAACTGTGGCTGTAGTGGCACTAACAAACATTTATAAGAAAAATGTCTGTTACATAACTTCTCTGTTTCTTGTCCGTTTGTAATGTAATTCACAGCATCGATGGATAATTCAATAGGCTACGTACATTTCAAATTACAAGTCTGTAGCTTTGTTATTGTGGCTGCAGTGGCACATACATGCATTTTGAAAAAAATTGTCTCTTGCATATCTTTGCTATTTCCAATTCAAATCATAAATAAATTAATAGCATCGGTGGAGAATACCTTAGGCTACGTACATGCCAAATTACAAGTTTGTAGCGCTATTATTGTGGCTGCTGTGACGTTTATAGTTTTCGAGATTTTTGAGGTAGGTGTAGATTTTTGATGATTCGCGGATGAAAGAGGCGAGATTTCAAAAGTTTGAAACAAACTTGATATGCTTGCATTAGCTGACTATCTAAATCCGGAAAGGTTGTGTCTTTAGCTCTTATAGTTGCTGAGATCTAGGTGTTCATACGGACAGACGGACAGACACACAGACGGACAGACGGACGGACGGACAGACGGACATGGCTATATCAACTCAGCTCGTCGTCCTGAGTCAGAATATATATACATTGTGGGGTCTACCACGCTTCCTTCTGCCTGTTACATACATCTGTCATTTGCACTAAATTAATAGACCCTTTTACTTTTTTAAAGTACAGGGTCTAAATAAATATTTTTATTTAGCTTGTTCGCGACCGTTACACGTTTTAGGAGGGAGAATTTTAGCTCAAATCGGACTCTTTTCGGACTCCTTTAGGAGGGCGATATAAGTGTACTTTCACCCTCCTAATGCGGCAAATAAACCCTCCGAAAAGGCTCCTAAAAGTTACTTTTTTGGGCACTTAAATCGCCACCTAAAGGGCTCTTTTCGAAGGCATATTGGAGTGCAGATTTGCATGGAAAAAGAGCACTGAATAAAAGCCGAAATTGTATTAATTTTATTTATTTAATATTTATATAATATTAATAATATTTCATTCCAAGCTTATATCTGTTATTTAGACTTATGTATACATTTTTCTTCAATATTATTTTTTCTCTTATATTACTTAATTATACCCTTGGCATTTTAAAACCCTTTGCGGCGAACTCCTTTTTGTGCGCATAAAACAGATTGACGACACCTAAAAGAGTTAAAGCATAAAACATTAGAGCTGTAATTTAATTAAATTTCAAATGTATTATAAACGAAAATGTATGAAATCCTTAACTTACTTTGAAAAATCCATCAGCAAAAACACGTCTGTCTTCCACTTGTGTATTGCGCAAACTGCGTAAATCTGTATATGCATTTTCTATTGTCTTGCACGATTGTTCATTCCGTTATTCTGTTATTTTCGTTCACTTGCCTATTTTAGCTCCCAAAATGCTCATAAATAAGTGCATTTTAGGAGCCCGCGCTCTCACTCCCTCCTAAAATGCTCAGAAATAAGTGCATTTTAGGAGCCCGCGATTTTAAGACTCTTTATATGCTCCGAAAACCCTCAGAATTATGAGCACCCTCCCAAAATGCACATTTACTGGGCTCTTTTCGGGCACTTAATTATGAGCGCTCCGAAAATTGCTAGCTGGGATGCTGTCGTCTCACTTTTTCTAGTGCTGTACAGTATACAAAGGTTCTTGCCTTTTTCAACATTACACAACTCGCCTCAGGACTCAGGCGCGCAATTTAAATTACTGAACTTGCTGCGACATGTATTTAGGCGCCACAGCAATTGATGCACCCATTTATACTTTTTTACTTGCCCATGATTCATTAGATTTATTTATTGTGTTATCCTATTATTGCAATTTAAAATCCGCCTGGGTTTTTGTGAAACCATTTTTTGGCTGTTGAATTTGCTTAGTGATAATACTACATGAGAGATCTCTTGGATCTGAAGTTATAACCAAAACGTTTTCTATTGATTTGCTCGGAATCGAAATTAAGTTAGTTAACGAAATGAATATTGATTACCTGTACTCTGGCCTCTGTTAAATGTAACTTTGTCGCAATTTCTTCTCTTGTATATATATCTGGATAATGAGTTTCCAAAAAAATTTTCTCCAATTCATTCAATTGATTCGATGTAAACGTAGTTCTAATTCGCCTCTGTTTCGATTTATCAGTCAAGCTTGAAGTCTCATCAGTATACGATTTAAGTTGGTAATCTAAAATAAAAATATAATTATTTAAAGATATTTTTATTTTCATAACAAATGTCAAATTGTCTAATTTAATTGCAAGTTGGATCAAAATATTTGTCTAGATTGTATCGTTTTATGTAATTAGACTCTGAACTTCAAAGAAGTTAACCCTCTAACGGGCAAAATCGAAATAATGGTCGTACGAAGTTGGGATTTTTTTTGGTGGTAAATAATGGTTGCATTCACCAGGTTACCGCTCCATGGATCGCTCACCCGATAACCGATGAAAGCAACCCTAATGCATCATAAAATTGCATCTTAAAATCCATGCGCTGCCGATGTGGCCGATGTGGCCAATTTTTTTATAGCATATTTAAATTATTTTTTTAGATTTTTGGTGAAAATTTCATAACGATATCTCTACTAGAAGTATTTATGGCCACAACTGTGCACTCGCAGCCAGCGCAGGCAGCGCAGTCGCGATTTTTTAAGCTCAGCCCGGCAAGACCGTCTACAGACGGTCAATGAATTTTTTATGCAAATCAACATTTGTATTAATTTACGCATTACAAAATAATTTATTTCAATAAATATATTGTCTGAGCTATCAGTAAAAAAAAATCCCAAGTAGATTGGACAAGTTTAAATATATTTTTTATTTTGTGCAAAAACTACTTTTGTCAAGGGGTATTTTTTTCTGAGTTTTTTCAAATTTTCAAGTTCAGACGATGATTGTAACTGAACGCGTGGGTGAAATGTGGTTCAATATACCTTAAAAGAATGGAAATTTAATTTTAAAGGTATATCAATTTCATTTGATTCAAAAAAGTCAACAGTTTGATCGCTAGACGCCAAAAACTGAAGACCGTCTGTAGACGGTCTTACCCGTTAGAGGGTTAAAGTTTATAAAGTAAGTGCAAATAAAAAATTTATTTACCACCCAGAAGAGGGATATAGACCCAAAGTATAAGTCGATTTAGCCATGTCCGTCTGTTTGTTTCAGTCTATCTGTTGTCCTAGATTTCAGCAAGAGCTAGAGACACCGTTTTGTTTTAGATTTTTGTTATTACCCCATACCCCCTCAAATTGCAAAAAACCCAATCTGCCTCATTTATGTATATAAAAATCTATATATTAAATCTACCGTCTTAGTGTGGACGTAGTCTATGTAATTTACATCAATGCCGTGATATACATTACTGACGGATAAAAAACAGCGAAAATGGAGCAGGTCCCTAGATATTACAAACTAAAAATACAATTTTTTGATTCTCCTAAGCAGCAATCAGATCAAGTTTATTTTAGTTTTTAGACCCTGTACTTTAAAAAAGTAAAAGGGTCTATTAATTTAGTGCAAATGACAGCTGTGTGTTACAGGCAGAAGGAAGCGTGGTAGACCCCACAAAGTACTATATATATTCCGACTCAGGACGACGAGCTGAGTTGATATAGCCATGTCCGTCTGTCCGTCTGTCTGTCTGTCCGTCTGTCTGTATGAACACCTAGATCTCAGCAACTAAAAGAGATAGACAATACCTTTCCGGATTTAGGTAGTCAGCTAATGCAAGCAGATCAAGTTTGTTTCAAACTTTTGATACCTCGCCTCTCTCATCCGCGAATCATCAAAAATCTACACCTACCTCAAAAATCTCGAAAACTATAAACGCCCACAGCAGCTACAATAATAAAGCTACAGACTTGCAATTTGGCATGTGCGTAGTCTATGGCATTCTTCACCGATGCTTTAAATTAAATTATGGTTTGAAAGAGAAATAGCGAAGATATGCAATAGACAATGTTTGTCAAAATGAATTTATGTGCAACTGCAACCACAATATTAGAGCTACAGACTTGTAATTTGGCATGTAAGTAGCCTATCGATGCTGTGAACTGCATTACAAACGGAGAAGAAACAGCGAAGTGATGCAGCAGTAAATTGTTTTATAAATGTATGTAAGCGCTACTACAGCCACAGTTTAAAAGCTATAGTCTTGGGATTTGGCATGTACGTATCCTATGGCGTTATCCATCAATACTGAATTACATTACGAACGAAGAAGAAACAGCGAAGATAGATCAGACAGAAAAGCCACCTAGATCTTGCAGACTATAAGAGCTAGAAATACCATTTTTGGGCATTTAGGTTCTCCTATGCAGCAATCATATCAAGTTTGTTTGGGTTTTTTGACAACTCCTCTCATTCCTCAGAATTATTTAGTAATATGTTGCAGATGATAAGTGACAAAAATTCTTTCATTCTCATCTCTTTCGTTGTACCGTTACATCAAATATGTGTTGGTGGGTTGGGCCTTGCGTAGTAAATATTTATATGTGCAAAATGAGTATTTCTGAACTTTTTAACCGATAGTGATGTTGCAACATCTTAATTTGTTAAAATTTGAATGCAAAGTTATTGAACATTTATTTATTTAATTAATTATGCCAAATTCGTTTACAATTATTTGAGTTATAAGCCCAAAATAGCTCGTAGTAGTAGTTTGGCCGCCAAGGAGCAAGGATAATCAAAGTAATACATGAAAGCGGTTTCGAAATAGCAGATATTTGATCTAGACTGAATCGAAATTGAAACTGTAACTCAAAAATTTTAGAAAATCCAACCGATTTTGTTACAACGCGTTGCAGCGGAATTAAAACCAATACTGATAATCGGTGTAAACTGGTGATTCGACGTCTAGCAGTGAAGGATTCAATGGGCAGCGGAAAAAAAGGTCTCATTTGGGACTGCAAATAACAAGGAATAGAACCCTAAAAACTTTCCATAAAAATAAATTCCTTAAACATACCTCCATAGTGCCTAATCCAAAGCGATTAACGCAGCCTACTAGGACTCGTGTGGAATTTTCAAATAAATGTCAATTCGGGGCCAAAAAGTTGTAAAATGTCGTCTTAAGTGATGAAAAAAATTTTAATTTGACGGCCCAGATAACTGCAAAAAATATTGGGAAGATTCGCCCCAGGAACACCGATCCTGCTATAAGGGAGGATTTGGAGGTGGTACTTGGATAGTATGGGCCGCATATAGCTGCTGAAAAATTATATCTATATGCTTCAAATCTACTTGAATGAATGTCAGTATGTAGATCCTTTGGACAGAAAGCTGATATAATTTGGTAAAAATTAATATGGCGTTAACCGGACATATCAACAGGATAACGCTCAAATCCACACGGAACAGGTCGCAAACGACTTCTTTATAGACAGGAAAATTTATGTTTGACTATAATCAGTATTGAATCCGGACCTAAATCCGATAGAGGATATTTGAGGAATCCTTTTCAATCCTGTTTTTAAAAACTTACGACAGTTTTAGACTGTACATAACCTCAAATCAGCCATAGTACGAAAATGGGCTAATATTGATATAACTACTTTACAGTTATTAATTAATTGTAGGCCAAAACGCCTTAATTCAATTTTGAACTATAAGGGAAAACGTATTAACTATAATTATTAAGTAAACTTTCAACAAAATTCAAATAAAATTGATTTACATCCAAAAATAAAAAAATGCACATATAATTATTAACTATGAAAAAAAATTTTAACTTTGTTTTTTAGCTATAAAAAAAATTATTTTTTTTTAATTTTTGGTTTTTTATATCTTACATTATTATAATAATAAACCTGCATACCCAGAAATATTTTAATAATTCCCCAACTTTTTTTATTTTGCAAAAATGTGATGCACATATAATTATTTACATGACGTATTAATATTTTATGTAAGTTAAAATTAGTGCATTTTGCAATATGATATAGTACTACTAATTTTATGTCTCAAAAATACAATTTTCATGAAGATTTTGTTGGTTTTTGCTTATATACCATACTCTTCGAACACGCTGCCTCTACTAGCCAAATATTGAAATATTGATATTACAAAAAATAAATAAAAATTATACGAACATAGTTGAACAATTTTTGACGTTTGACTTTTTACGTGCGCCAGCTGCGCTGCCACTTGCGTACCTTATATATACTTTGTTTATTAACCGAATTCAATGCGCTTTTCAGAATAATTAAATATAATAGAAGGGAGTGTATATACCAAATAACCACATTCTATGTTTATTTTTATACCCTGTGCCCATTTGAAAAATGGGAAAAACAGGGTTAATAACTTTGTCAGAATGTATGTAACAGGCAGAAGGAGGTGTGGCAGACTCCACAAAGTATATATATTCTTGATCAGGGTGACGAGCTGAGTCGATTTAGCGATGTCCGTCTGTATGTCTGTCTGTCTGTCTGTCCGTCCGGATGAGTGCGTAGATCTCGGAAAAAACATAAGCTAGAGAAGCCGTTTTGGTTGCTATAGGTAGGTGTATTCAATACGCAGATCAAGTTTATTTCAAATCGTTAATGCCACGCCCCCTTTACGACCAAAAATCAATAAAACTCAAATTTTTAACACAAAAAGTTGAATAACAAGCGTAATATTAAACATAGAAGGTTGTTATTTGGAACATAAGCTCTGTTGTATTATATTTAACTATCCTAAAAAGCGCATTGAAATCGGTTGAGAAACACATGAGATATAAGCTTCACAATAGTTGACTTAAAAGTTCAGAAACAAGCGTAATGTTAATCATAGAATGTTGTTAGCGCATCAAAATAGGTTAATAAACAAAGGAGATATAAGCGCCGTAATACTGCATGCACACGCCGTTGCAGCTCAGCAGCCTTACGCTTGAAATAGTGTGCGAGAGGGATGGCGATACCATGCACGCTGCTGGGTAATTGTGCGATTGTGAAAACATTTGAACATACAAAGTTAAATAGCAAGCGTAATATTGAACATAGAATGTTGTTATTTGAGTTAATAAACACAAAAGATATAAACGAAACCAAGCGCGCCCATAATATTCTTTATAAATAAATAAAATTATCTTTAATATTTAAATGATAAACTGTATTTGCGAGCGCGCAGCGCGAGCTGTGGCACAGGGTATAAGACAGTCGGGCCCGTCCGACTGATCTGCTCCGCCCATTCTGGTTTTTAATAATATTATTTTTGACGTTCATAATAAAATAAAATAAAAATTTTTAATTATGCTTAAAAAATTTATGTATATAAAATATATGTAATTCATAAATTTTATTTACAGCATACCGTCGATAATTGCAACCACATTAAATATACAATTTACTAATTTCAATAAAATACACAATTAAATATTAAATATACAATAAAATATTTGTATACAATTAAATATTTGTATGTTGTGTGTTTTATTGAACTTAGTAAATTGTATATTTAATATACATATTTGTAACTAACTAGGTTGCTGTTGTCCATGTTGCATATTTAATTGTATATTTTATTAAAATTAGTAAATTGTATATGTCGGAGCGAAATTCTGGGAAGTACATTTTTCAGAAGAAATCATGCGAGAGGCATCGCAGCAGAGACAGTGGCAGTCTCTGCTGGTGAGTGAGGTCCGTTGACGAGTTACCGAAAGGAGTGAGATAGAAAGAGAGGACGATATAGGCTCAACATAAAGAGAATGCTGAGAGAGCGTGCTGAGAGAGCATGCTGAGAGAGCAGGGTTGAGCATAATGATCGAATGTGAGTAGAGTTTAGTCTAGTTTGGGTAACGAACGTGAGCGGAACTCGCTGTGCTGCCGCATCAAGAAATAAAACTGCGTCACAATGGAGGAAATTACCCGGCTTTCGACATCAGAAGTGGGATCGCCTTCGCCACAAGTGCACAGCTCTGCTCAATATATGGCAGCGTTGGAAGAGCAAAATAAAAATCTTATGGAAATTATAAAAACCATGCAGGTGCCAAGAGCCTCGACATCAGGCGGGACGTGACACTGCCCAAATTTAATCCCGATGGCGCTGGAGCAGATGCATCAGCATGGTGTACTACGGTCGACTTGATCTTCGCAGATAATGTGCTTGAAGGCAGTGCCCTGGTAATAGCACTAAGCAAAGCGCTGGAAGGCAGTGCATCGCAATGGCTGTCCCAAGTATGCTTTGCTGGCATCACCTGGACCCAATTCAAGGAACTGTTCATCCAGCGATTCGTGGGCATTGAGACAACGGCTGCCGTACTGATCAATGTTTTAAACGGGCGTCCCAAATCTGGAGAGAGTTTTGCTGAATATGGCAGTCGCATAGTTACGCTATTACTATCCAAGTGGAAATCTACGGATTTGGAGGAGATTGCGGTGTCAATAGCGTTAGCCCACATGGCACAAATTGACAATAGTTTGCTGCGCTGGGTTTTTACGACCAACGTGACGACACGTAATGAACTACAGCGGCAGCTGCAGGCTTACGCCTTCAAGAAACGTAAAAACGAAGAGGATGAGTATTCGTCAAGCTCGGACAAGAAGAAACTACGAATGCAGTCGCAGGTAAAGTGCCATTTTTGTGGGAAAATTGGCCACAAATACGCCCAATGCCTCGCCCGCATGGAGAGCTCAACCTCCACGAAAGGCAAAAATCACAGTGCAAGCAGCGCGTCCGGAGTAAAGGATCGTCCAAACATAAAATGCTACAAGTGTGGTGAGGTTGGACACATTGCTTCCGTATGTCCCAAAGGCAGTTCCAGTGGAAACGACAAGTACAAGGAGAAGCGCGTGGACATATGTCAAGTTCTTGAGCCCAAAGGCTTATTCTATCAAATGGGTGAGCCCTTTCCATTTTTCTTTGACTCGGGTGCCGAGTGTTCTTTGATAAAAGAAAAATTATGTAACAAAATTGCTGGAAAAAGATTTAATAATTTAGTTGTTTTACGAGGAATTGGCGATAATATTGTTAAGAGCCATTTGCAGATTTTGTCTACTGTTCAAATATCACAATTTAATTTAGAAATTTTGTTTCATGTCGTATTGGACAACTATTTGAAGCATGACATTATGATCGGACAAGAAATATTTCAGCTTGGTTTTGGTGTAATGATTGAAACAGACAAATTTAATATTTACAAAGCTAAAATTATTAATGCTATACATGAAAACACATACAGTTTTGAAAATTTACTTGACACCAACATAGAATTAAGTGAAATTGATAAATGTAAGCTAAAAAACATATTGGGAAAATATTCTGATAATTTTATAAATGGAATCCCAACTAAGCGCGTAACTACAGGAGCATTAGAAATTCGCTTAATAGACGAGAATAAAACTGTACAAAGACGCCCATATCGGCTCAGTGCAGATGAAAAGCTGCTAGTTAGAGAAAAAATAGATCAAATGCTTAAGTCCAATGTGATCCGTCCAAGCAATTCGCCATTTGCAAGTCCAATGTTATTAGTTAAAAAGAAAGATGGCAGCGACAGATTGTGCATCGATTTTCGTGAGCTAAATTCAAATACAATCTCCGATAAATATCCATTGCCATTGATTTCAGATCAGATAGATCGCTTACGAGGCGGAAAGTATTTTTCTACTTTAGACATGGCTAGCGGATTTTATCAAATACCGATCCACTCAGATTCCATAGAAAGAACAGCATTTGTCACCCCAGAGGGTCAGTATGAATTTCTAGCCATGCCATTTGGGCTTAAAAATGCATCTTCTATTTTTCAACGTGCTCTGGGGGACTTAGCCTATTCCTACGCTGTGGTCTATATAGATGACGTGCTGATTGTTGCAAATACAAAGGAGGAAGCATATGAAAGGTTAAATATAGTGCTGAGAGTTTTGTCTGAGGCAGGTTTCACATTTAACGTAAAGAAGTGCGCTTTTCTTCGCACAGGAATAGAGTACCTTGGATTTTATATTAAAGACGGTGAAATTAAACCGAATCCAAGTAAAATAGAAGCCCTTTCTGTTTTGTCACCACCATCCACTGCAACGCAGTTAAGGCAATTCATAGGTTTGGCATCGTACTTCAGACAATTTGTCCCGCGGTTCTCAGAGCAGATGAAGCCGCTCTATCAGTTGACCTCTAAGCTTAAAACGTTTGATTGGAAAGAGGAACATGAGCAGATCCCGCCAGAAGATTATCAAAGTGCTGACGAGTGATCCTGTGCTGACAATCTTTGACCCTGAACTCCAAATCGAATTGCATACAGATGCCAGTGCTGATGGGTACGGTGGAATGCTCGATGCATAGGATCAAGATGGTAAACGTAGAGTAGTAGAATATTTTAGCAAACGCACAACAGCATCAGAAGCTAAATATCACTCGTATGAACTAGAAACTTTAGCTGTTTATAATGCAGTAAAACACTTCAGACATTATTTACACGGTAGAAAATTTATTGTGCACACTGATTGCAATTCATTAAAAGCTACTCGAACAAAAGCTGAGTTGACCCCAAGAGTACACCGTTGGTGGGCGTACTTACAGGCATTTGATTTTAGTGTTGAGTATAGAAAGGGTAGCCAAATGGCACACGTGGATTTCTTATCACGAAACCCAATTCCTGTAGTTTCAACTGCTATTCGTAGAGCAGCAGAAGTTCGTGTAGATTTAGCAGCAATAACGAATAATTGGCTAATAGCCGAACAGCAGCGAGATGGTAACCTAATAAAAATCATAGGCCAAATAAATAGCGAAGACATTGAGACAGATGTAATAAAAACTTATGAAATTAGAACTGGATTATTATATCGCAAGATACAACGTAATGGCAAGACTCGTTGTTTACCGGTGATTCCTAAGGCGTTTTAGGTGGTCTGTCATAAATCATGTGCACGAGACCTTGATGCATTTAGGATGGCAGAAGACCCTAGACAAGGTTTATGAACAATTCTGGTTTGAGCATATGTCTAAATATGTCAGAAAGTTTGTAGAAAATTGCATAACCAGCAAATTGTCCAAACCCTCTTCAGGAAAGGTACAAATGGAATTGCACTCTATACCTAAGATTGATATACCTTGGCATACCATCCACGTGGATATAAGTGGTAAACTCAGTGGAAAGAATGACTTGAAGGAATATATTATTGTCCAGATAGATGCGTTCACCAAGTTTGTTCACTTATATCACACTCTTAATCTGGATTCGGAAAATTGCATTAAAGCTGTAAAGTCAGGTATATCTTTCTTTGGAGTTCCCAGTCGAATCATCGCCGATCAAGGCAGGAGTTTCGCTAGTAATAAATTCCGTGAATTTTGCTCAACGAATAAAATTGATTTGCACTTAATAGCCACAGGTGCAAGCCGTGCCAATGGACAGGTGGAGCGGGTCATGAGCACGTTAAAAGCTTTGCTAACGGCTGTAGAAACTAGTGAGCGTTCTTGGCAGGATGCATTGCAAGATATTCAGTTAGCCATGAATTGCTCTACAAATAGAGTTACAAAGTCTAGTGCGCTAGAGTTGCTAATAGGAAAAGAGGCTAGGCCTTTTGGTATGCTGCAAATAAATGAAGAAGATAATATAATAGATAGAGAAAATGCTAGAATAAAAGCTAAAGAAAATATGGAAAGTAATGCACGATACGATAAGGAAAGATTTGACAAAAATAAGGCGAAAGTTATTGCGTATAACGTAGGTGATCATGTTTTATTGAAAACTGAAGAGCGCCATCAAACAAAACTTGACCCCAAGTTTAAGGGTCCGTTTCAAGTAATAAAAGTATTAGAAGGAGATCGATATGAATTAAAATCATTAGTTAATAAGCGAACATATAAATACTCCCATGAGTTTTTGAGAGCGCTACCAAACAGACAGTTAATTAGCGAATTGACTGTAGAATTCCAAAGTGATGATGAGTCCCAAGTTGGGGAAGAGCCTGTGAATGGCACAAGAGAATGTGCGTCAGTGTCCCTAGAGGGGAATGAGCATGGAGACGGCACTAGTGAATGTGCGTC
>JAWNNJ010000581.1:0-18670 GCA_035045125.1 Hypselothyrea guttata
TCTGCCTTTGCTCTGCCAGCGATTATGCAAATATTAGTATTTGTTGTTATCCCCGCTGGATTCCTAGCCAAATCATTGCTATAATAATACGACTTTTCCAGCACTTCTCCATGCCAAGTGAAAGAGTCCCAATTTGAATATGCCACACACAAATGCACACAATCTGCAACTGCTCTGCACAAATCTCACATAAATCAATATAAGCCAAAATATACAGTTACCAGAGTTATATAATTATAAAATAGTAGTTGCCGCATTTTCCATTTTCCAGGACCAAGCCTTGAAAGTATGTGCTAAATATTTTCCACGATTTAATCATACAGAAATTGCACAAAAGCGTAGAAAAAAGTGAAATTGAATAATATATTATTTGTTCTTATTTGTACTACCTATTATACATAATTATAATATAATACCTAATATTTAAAATTGGGAGTACTGAGCTACTGGGCCATCAACGCTCTCATTCATTAGATTCTGTAAAGTAGTTTGAATTTTTTTTAGATATTTAATTACGTCTTTAATATTATCATAGAGGTATTTTTTATGCTGTAAGTGAAATACTCAATGAACTTTGATTAATTTAATTATTTATTTAAATGATGACTATTAGCAGCCAAAAAACACTCACTTATAGCAATTAAATTAATGGTTTCAAATTGTTTTCATAAAATCATATAGGAATATATATTTATGTTCCATATTCAGATATTATACAATAACAACCAAAATTTATTAATATGTAGAGAAAGCTGATAAAAAGAATATTAAAATATAGTCATAAAGGAGAAAAATATGTAAATAACAGATTAAAATGTGAACTAATTATATTTCAATCGGTATTAATGAAACATTAACTTTCAAGTAGCTCTATATTTGAAACTTAATTTTATTTAAGTATATGGGAAGATCCTAAAAAATAATATGATGAATTTTAATATTAATAAAACAAAAATCAATTTTTTATATCGTTTTAAATATAATTCATATATGGAACATGTTTATTTTCCACTTCCAGAAGTTATTCATTAACCAACCAATATTTATAAATTAATTTTATATGTAGAGAAAGCTGATAAAATAAAATATAATGACAGTGTTTCAAAAAGGAAATAAATAATGTTTAAATAACGAATTTTAATATAAAAATTAATTTTATTTTAAATCGACATAAATAAAACATGAGCTTTCATAGCTCTATATTTGAAACTTAATTTTATTTAAATATATCAAAGAGGTACAAAATAATATGATGAATTATAATACAATAAAACAAAAATCAATTTTAATATAACTTTAATGAATTTTAATATAACTTTAATGAATTTTAATATTATTATTAAATATTTATAAATTCTATAAAACGTGTTTATTACGTATATTTATATTTAATTATCTTTTTATAATTTAATTTTTTTAATTAATGCTTTTAATTAGCTGAAAAATTGTTTTTCATTGTAATTTTGATAATTTTGAATGAAATACAATTTAATGGGATTAAAACTCCCTCAACCTAATAAATATTTCTGCGACTTCGTAATCCTTAAAATGTGTTCTCAAAAGATACAGCATGCAGATAGAGAAACGCCAGAAGTAATCACGCTCTGTTTCTCAGCTCTTTGGCAGTTAATGAAAGTGCCAGCAAATGAAATTGGCATGGGGTTATTATTAGTACTTTTGTTATGGATTTTGGCCCGTTTTATTGTTTCTTGTGGCGCGGCGGCATAGCGACGAGTTTCTGTTGCTAAAACAACAACAAGCACTTAAGTGTTATATGCCACCGTGTTACAACTGAAGCCAGAGCAAACGCGGAGCCCTGAGAAGGCCAGTACAAGTCGCATGATGAGAGAGCTTGATAAGAGAGCCGAAGAGGCAACAAACAAACAGCCAAGTGAGCCGAGAATGCAGACCACATGAGTGGCAAGTCATAAGAATAAAATAAAACTGAAATTGAATGTTGCGATTCGCTTGCCACGGCCCAGGTGGGACAAGCGATTGCCCACAGGTGCAGCGGGCCCAGTTAACGGTGTTTCGAGGGAGGCCAACAACAACATGGCCAAAATAACAGGCAGACATATTAGCAATTGCCCTCAGCAATATGAAACAAGCCAAACATTTTGACATGGGTTGCCTGCAAATGTGGGTAGGTGAAAATGAGTCGCAGTCGGAAACTGAATTAAAGTTGAAGTCGTAATCCCGATACCCATCCGAGACCATCCCGAGACCCCTACCTTTTTGACCCTTTCTGCGCCTGGGTGTTGCACCCATGTCAATGCACTGACAACTGGCGTTAACCGAGCCAAGAAAGAAAGTCGGCCCCAGAGCCACAAATCACAAATCATAACGTATCATATCATATCGCAGTATAAATTTTAATGAGTTGCATTTTCAGCACAAACACGTTGCAGCGTGCAGCGTGCAACGTGCAATCCGCAAAATAAAATTGTATTTCCGTTCATGCTGCTTTTTATTCAAGTTTTTTTTTGGTTAATATTTTACTTTTGCCCATATCGAGCCTCTGCGAACTTATCAAAGAAGCTTCACTGTCTGTCAGAGCGTTTATGATATGTTTGCCCAAAAAGAAAATATTTATAAGTGCCAAAAAGATATGGGCACGCTGCTGCCCCAAGCAGCACTTTTGGTGGGGCCAATTAGCAGCTGCCGTCATGCAAATATTTACAGAGTTCAGCTGCCTCAAGTGAACTGCGAATAGGAACAGTTTGTTGAGGTGGGAACAGTTTGTTGCGCTGGGAACAGCTTAGAATATAAACAAAATGCTTTGTTGGGCAGTGTTTTCAAAGCCGTGTACAGCGTTAGACGCTTGATATTTTATAGTGGGAAGAGTTTTAGCACTGGGAACAGTTTGGCTAATTATAGCGAATTTTTCATAGATCAAAATTATATTTATTTATATTTGATGTAATGTGGTAACTTAATTGGCAGCAAAAGGGGTGCTTTTTGAGTTGGGGAAACATTTTTTCCTCAGTAGTAACAGTTTTCTTAAAATAAGAACTTTTTCATAGATAAAATATAATATTTTTTTTTAATACGAGAACTGAATTGGTACAATGGCAATTGGTTTTTATGTTAGGAACAGTATTTTTGCAGTGAAAACTATTTTGTTAACTATAGTTATAGGTATTCTTTCATAGGAATAAGAGATATAATATTGATGGGAACAGTTTCAATCTACCTATAATTTTAGTCTTTCAATGATCTCAATAATAATCTTACAATAAATCTTAATCCTCAAGAAATAGATTACTTTTGATGCAGGGAATATGTTATTTTCTTAAAAAGGACTTCAATTATTGGAAATTCTGGCATACTGAGAACACTTCTGCAAGATTTGTAAGTCGAGCAGCATACTCTGCAAGCTAGAAAGAGTATGGGTAATACTTCACCCAATGCCATTGAGAGCAGTGGAGTTTAGATAAGAATATAGTGCATTTTATGCATATTTTTCACCTGCTCCATGCGAACAAAAACAAATGTGTGTGTGTGTGTGTGTGTGAGTGTGTGTGTGTGTGTATACAGATGTATGGCTTGTTATGCAATGTCAATATGTGTGCGCGACATGCGACATTATAATGCCACATTATGTTGCAAGTGCGTGAAAGAACCGTACATCAGAACATTGCAATCATAAATCAAAAATCCACAAACACATGCGACGTCTATGAGGTCTATGCTGCTGTTCCCACTGCTGCTGCTGCACTATGGGCATTGTTCGAAAAAAATTTCTAAAAATATGCAAAAGTTAAAATTTAATTAATTTAGAATTTTTGAAATATATAAGTGAAAGGTAGAATGGTAGGTATAAATGATAAATAGAATTTCGAAACTAGTTGAACTAGCAACGCTGCTGCTAACTTAACAGTGCTGCGCAATGTTAAGTTTTGTGGTATGTAACATAACAGTTTAATGTTATGCTGAAGTCTTATGTTATTTTAATGATATTGCAGTATGAAGTATAAAAGAAATGGATTTATGCCACAAAATGTAGTATTTTGGCCCATAGTGAGCTGCTGCTGCCGCTGATGCTGCGTGTGTGCAGCTTGTTTGTATCTGTTGCAAGTATTCGCTAAAATTATTACACTTGACATGATTGAATATACCGCTGAGTATACACAGACACACGGACATATGTACATATGTATGTTTATGCACATATACGATATGATTTGATGCAAGAGGTACCAGCCTCTGAGAGCCAATGTCCACTCCATTGCCCTGCAAGTGTCCGCTGGTATTTCTCCCTCTCTCTCCCTCTCATTCCCCCTGTTCGCTGTTGGGTACAGTTTTTGCCGCTGTCCCAGCGGGCAATTCCCGTTTCGCTGCTTGTATGTTATAAGTTGACAAGCCGCATAAATGTAATGCACTAAGAACAGCACCAAGTACACTGGGAGAAATGTAGAAATTACAAACAGTTGTAAAATAAAAATCTCACAAAATCGGGATCTAAATATCTTAATATTATAATCCGTATTCATTGTGAGAAGTATTTTAATGCAACAGTCTGGCAACTCTGTTTTATTTAAGACGTCATACAAAAAGACGGAATTTGTAAGGTCGAGATTAAAACATTTAAAAAATATCCTCATCAAAAACAAATTTAATATATGATAAATAATATAAAAAATAATAAAATATAAAATAATATAATATTAAAGGATAATTCGTCTCGTACAACTTTTGCCTTTTCTGTCAATTTGTTAGAACTGAAACTTTTGTCGACAACTGTACACACGACATTGAACGCTACACAACACTACACACTGCCATACACTACGCTTCGTGTAAAATAGTGTAAGTTTTAGATCGAAAATATATTGTTAATTTGATTAATTTTAAATTTCAATTTCTCGAATTTGCAGCTATGTATAAACCATGTGTCTGGAGACCACACCGACCAACAATGGGACGCTCAACCTGATCAATCAGGGCTACGAGGCACTGGCCGAGTTTCAACTGATCAAGCAGATGCAGCTAAGGGGTATCTATGCGTTGCCCAGCTTTTCGAGCGCCTTGCTTTGGTTCGGTGTGATCTTCATACATAGCGGTTTATACGCGGAGAGCATCTTTCGGTTTTCCATAGTGCTGCCCGATAACTTTCCCCATAGTGCCAGTCTGCCCCGTGTGATCTTTCAAAAAGAAGTCTTCCATCCGCACGTCTGTCCGTTGTCCAAATGCCTGGATCTGACGCCACTTTTCGAGTTGAATTCTTGGAAGCCAAAGGAGCATCATATCTGGCATATACTCAAGTACATACAGCTTGTGTTTGCCGATCCCGAGGGCAGTATCTGTATGAATAGAGCCTTACCCCTCAGCGAGGTTAACAATATGGAGGCTATGCAGCTATTGACCTACAATCGGGCGGAGTTTTCAGAGCGCATCAAGGCCAACAATAGCTGGCACCTTCAGCGTTTGTTTGACAAGCCACCCATCAAGGATCCACACTACCCAGTATTTGAGAAGCTGCAGAAAAACAGCTGCTATGGCCCAACTCTCGATTCCGTATCCCCTGCGGTCTGTGTGTCACGCCTCGAGTCCGTGCAACAGTTGCGGGCGGAGGAGAGGGCACAGGGAAAAAGGCGGCACGCATAAATTTTAAGTATTCCGTATGGTCATAAATTAAATTTGTAATAATTAAATTTCAACAAATATTTCAATTAAACCGGAGTTAATACTGTATAATCCTAGGCGCAATTGTCCAACTGGAGAACAATACAAAGTGTGCAATTAGCTAATCAGAGCCCATTTAACGTGTTTGCAATTAGATTTAACCTGCATAATGCATGTTGGCTCTGAGCGTTGAGTGCCATTAGCTGAAGTACTATTTATGAATGTATTCAAAGTACTATTTATGAATGTATTCAAGTGTATAATGCGCAGATCTATGTAACAAGTGTGAATTGCATAAATCCATTAGTAACTGTATTTATTGAGCTTAGCTCTTAGCAAGTCTAACTTGTTTTAGTAAATAAAGCTAAAATTTCAACCGTTTATGTACAGTTTTGGATAGAATTTAAATTGCATTTATTAATATATTGAATTTATTTATTTATTTATTATTAACTATGAGAATTTAAAAATTTCTCATTATTTGATTTTAAATATATTTTGAGGATTTTATTCTCTAATTTAAATATTAAATTGACTAAAATTTTGTATAGTTTATAAAACGAATTTACCTGCTAAATTTTGTTTAATTTTGTACAGTGCATTGCAAGCGTAAGACACTGCAAAATAGTGTTGATAATTTAGCGGTTTTATAGTTGAGCACATAGAGCCTAACGTATTTATGTTATATTATTGAAAATTATATTATATAAATACTTTATCTCATATTATGTCATAGAATTAATTTATAGCGTAAATAGGTTATTAATTATACAAAATTATTTATTTCAAAATTAATGAAAATAAATTAAAGTATTTTTAATGATATTATAAATTAAATTAAGTTTTGTTAAATGATAATAATTTTGAAATAAAAAACTGCTTCAAATTAATGCTATAGCCATGATATTATATAGTGAATAAAAATATAAAATAAAATATATATATGAAATATTTAATTAAAGCTCATAGCTTATGCTTTAATTTTTGCCAAATTCTAAGCACCTTAGGATTAAGATTTCAATTGCAAGAATTTGTCCTAAAATTATTCTAATATTTTAAAAAAATATATTTAAAATTTCTGGCTATTTATTTATGTTTTCCCTCTCAAATTCCGGCAGCACTATCAACATAGCTCGTAATTCAATGCTTTCAACGCAGCGCGGAAAGAATTTTGGTTGCCTTCTGTTAATGCTGTTAATAATGTCATCTTTCACCTGCAATAATCAAAATAATAATAATAATAATAATAATTATGGAACATTGTGTCGCCATAAGCGTCAGCTTGCAACTTGCCACTTGCAACGTGCAACGTTGCCACTTGCAACGAGGCAAGGCATGCCGAAATACACTGGCATTGTATTAAAAGCCAGCCTTTACCGCAGGCCTCGGCTGCTCGCTGGGCAAAATCTGTCGTCAGCCGGCACCGAATATACAAAAGTGACAATTTGATTTATCGCTGCACTTTGTGCAGCAGCGGCACCGACAACAGCGCCTACCCCCTGCCCACCCCCCTTCAGCAAATCGGAGAGGGGAACAGTCGAGAGAACAGTGGCCTCGAGAGTACTGCTCGTTAGGCAATTGCGTTACTCCCAAAAAAAAAAGAAAAAACAAAAAAAAAAACAAAAACAAAAAGACAGTATCGTTCATGAAATTATGCATGCGAGTGAGTGCAATGTGCCATATTTTAGGCCGTTTATGAGTGCGCTTTTAACTTGGCCAAGTGGGCGGCTGGGCATTGCTGTTTGCGCACTAATTGCAGCTGAAATTCTCTTTCTAGCCATAAACATGCTAAATGGACACCGCCATCCTGCCGAAATGCACAAAATTCACAAAATGTGTGCCAAACCATTTCGATGGTCTCCATTTCATTGGCCAGAACTCAATGCAGTTTCCTCGGCATTATCCAATATCTGCGCTGGTTGTGTCGAGTCTGCTTCTGATGTTTTAGCCGCAATCACAGTGCGATAATCAGTTTTAATGCAAAGCTGTTTAAGCCAAATATTCGACGGAAAACGGCTAGAATATAAAAGATGGAATATGAATTTGCTACACATTTTTTGAAAGTGAAAAGTTTATTAAATTTTTGCATAAATTGAAAAATTTATAAAAATATTGACATGTACAAAAATTTTAATCTAAAGTTGAATTTATTTATATTTTTTTTCTTGGTGTAAAATATGTTTTTTTTTTACATCTGCCAATCGGGAATTATAATTAATCAACAATTATAATAACACTTAATAAAATTTCTGAGTCCTAAAGTTAAATTTATACAATACTTGAAGTGTAGGGGCTTTTATTTATTTATTTATTTAACGTTAACCACGACCAGTCTAAAGAGAATTCGAAATACAAATTAGGATTAGGTAAAATAATAAAATTAATAATAAATTATAATTAAATTAAATTCGCCTCACTAACCACAGGTTCAAGGTTCGAACCCGACTTACGACTTACTCACATATACAGACAAGTTTGACATTTTTCATTTCTAAGGTCACTGATGAGAATAGTTGGCACTATTCGAAATAGTACTATCTAACCACTGCCATAAATTTTTCCATTAAAAATCTCCCATTGCTCGACGTCGAGCCCGAATTTCCCATATTCAGTTATTAAATTATATGTTTAAAAGATTAAATAATGGCAATAGAAACCATTGAAACGAGCAGCTTATATTCACTATATTCGTTGGGGAACACTTAAAAGTAGTTTACATATTTTACAGTGAGAGAAAAATCATAGGTTTTCATTCTTGAATTTTTGGTGTGAAAAGTTCAATAAGCCAAAACATTCTTGATACACAAACTACAATCTGTAGAATCATAGACTTGCTAGTTATTAAATTGATTAAATTAATTTATTATTTAGCTTTTAAATAGCAATACTTCAGCACTTCCGGTTGCTTTCGTAATGAAAATATTTCTCTAGTTTCTTTTGCTTTTTTGAAAGCATTGCAACAGAATGAAGACATATCGTATGTAAGGCGTAAGGAATTAAAAAAAAGAGCATAATAAACATTGACAATTAAGTTGTAATAAATTTGAACACTGCGTGGGTAGAGAGCTTGGGTTTTATGCGCTGTTTTTAGCTTCAATTAAAATGCCGTAAAAATGCCTTCAAGCTGAGCCGACGAGCAGAAACACGTGACAAAGCATAAAGGGCCATTGCTGCTGTTGTTGTCTTGGTTTTTTTATTGATTTTGTTTATTGTTTCTTTGTTGTTTTTGCTGTTTTTGTTGTTTTGTTGGGGCGTATGAGACAGAGAGCCGTAGAGCAGCTCCCTGGTGGAATCGCTATACCCCGTTGCTGCAGTTATCAACGGGCATCAAAACAATTGCCACCATCGAAGAAGCAGTGGGAACAGAGACAGAGAAAGAGAGAGAGGGAGAGAAGTAGTAGAGGAAGAGGGAAATGGTAGGGGGAACAGAGAGCTGGCGATTTCGTTAGGCGCATTCGTTCGCTCTGTCTGACAAGTTGTCGGATTTAAGCAAAACCAAGCTCAATTGCAGCCACAGTTTGGGCATTTTGATTTCCTTGGAAAAACCGCTAGAGACTTGCCGATCGCCAGACTGCTTAGCATTCGATTGAGCGCAGGGAGAAGAGAAAAGAGGGGGAACAGAGGGCACAGATTGGTATTTATATGCAAGTTCATGGCATGGCCGAAGCGCGCACACACATCATCATCGATTATAATCGAAATGGGATTGTAAATCAAATCGCATTCAATGGTACTGACTTTAAAATGGGCTTCATTATCGCCGGTGTCGTTGCCGTTTGCCGTTTGCAGTTTGCAGTTTGCAGTTGCTGCCACCGACAATGGCAACTGCTGCTGCTGCTGCCGCTGCTCTGCAGTCGTCGCACAGTGGCCAAAAATCATTTCAAATTATAACAAAATTTTCAAAGCTTAGTAATAACTAAGCTCTATTACACTGCGACATTCAAAAGCTTCGCTATGCGGTCTTAAAGTTTAGTTTTTTTTTTGCCAAATATCTCATTTTATATAGCGGAAAATAGCTGAAATTTATTTCATTTTTATCATTTATTATTTTTTATTGTTTTTTAATAAAATGCATAATTTATTTTGATTTTCATGTCTTAGTATGTTCAAGGTTTTTAAGAAATATACGTTGTATTATTATTTAATTATTTTTTAACATCATCAGTATTGCTATAAATTGCTAGTTTCGATAATGTATTTAAAGAATCTTTATGAATTATTTAACTTAAAAAGCCAATAGTAGGTAATCTGTAGGACCCATTTAAAGTGAAAAAGTGTTTAAAAAAAACAGCTTGCAAAACAATTCTAGAAAAATACACATAATACCATAATCGCATTTTTTGTTTTATAATATTGTTATTACAAATATAGATCCACACATATTCGGGTTTATTTTAATATTATTATTATTTATGGAATAACTTCCTAATGCTACAAGTACAGAAAGACTTATAATTTAGAGCATTAGTCACTTAATAGATTAAAACCTAGATTTTAAAGCATGAAAAACAATTTTTTAATTAATATTATTTCTAGTATACATTCTTTAAAATAATAAGAATAATTGCACGAATATAATTACTTATTTAAAGAACAAATTTAAAAAGCAATAACTGTCAATTATACAAATTAATTACGCTTCTAAGAATTTATAATATTACTCTACGAGATATCATCACTTTTACTAAGTAATTTTGACAGCAGAACTTTTTTTTGGCAAACCACACTCAGCGCGCGAACCACTGTGCGTCGTCGTCGTCGTCGTCGAAGTGACATTCAATGCCATAATTTATGAGTTTATCTTTTTCGCGCCGCCAAATCGTACGCTAAATGCTGTCTGGCCAGGCCAAAACCATACAGAACTGCCCTGGACAGCGGACAGCGGACAGCGGACAGATGCCAGGCATATGCCTGCCTCTAACAGAGCTGCTCCTCCTTCTCCTCCTGCTCCTCCTTCTGCTCCTGCTCCTAGCTCTGATCCAGCTCTTGACTGTTCTCTCTGTTCGCATATGCAAACAACAGAACGTAGCAAAAACAAACCAAAACGTGCGCATATTTTATGGCGCTCGGCAAATCCCATTTGTAATGGTATTGGTAATGGTATTGCCATGGCTATTGCTATAGTTATTGGTATTGGTATTGGTATAGATATAGTCAATGGTATTGGTATTGGTATTGGTAGTGGCATTGGCAATACGATTTCCAGCTATCTGCTCAATTTCTGACTTCGTTGTCGTTGTCGCCGTCGATCGTTTAATGTCGGGCAATTAAACTTGCGAGTTGCTCCAGTGTGTCCATGTCTGTATCCCTGCCTCCGTGTCTCTACCTCTCCCTGCCCCTCTGCCTCTGGTATGTGTTACATTTTATGAGTTATGCTACCTCCACTGACACCGCGCTAGACCATCAAAAGGCGGCTGGCAGGGACTGGGGCTGGGGGCAAAAGCACTTCAGCTGCACTCAATTGTTGTCATTGAAAATTGCTGTGAAATTGAGTGTGTCTGCGAAATGTTTGCGCTTTAGCATCGTAAACTGCCCAGAAATTTAGCAAAACTTTAATAAAGCTAAAAGAATGATTTTTAGATTTTTGCAATATTTTCATAATATTTATGCACACATTTAAGTTTAATCAATCTTTTTTCCAAACTATTCGTAGGTTGCGATTCGTGGCCTAATCAGCACAACTTTGCAAAATTAGCAGGTAATTTTAAATTTTAACTATGTATGTATTTCAGACTTGATCTTATACTCAGTCTGTAATTTATATTTAAATATTTTGTTCTTAAAATTACCATATCCTCGCAGCAAATGCTGGACCTTTTTTTCTATTTCTTTAATTTGATTGCATATTTTAATCTTATTTTTTCCCCAGATTTTATTTTTCTTATATCTATCTATATATCTATCTTATATTTTTAAATTAAATTTTAATTATTTTTAAATTTAATTTTATTATTTTTAATTTTAATTTCTAATTTAATTTTTCTTGGCCGACTGGCCTTAGTCGACTTTTTAAATAAATAAATAAGTAAATAAATAAATTTTAAATCTACTAATTTTCGCGCTCTGGTTGGCTCGCTAAGCAAGAGCCCAAGCTTACCGGCTATGCCAACTTATCCGGTTTTATAATTGATCTATATATATTTAGCAAATATTTATTATTTAATAAATTTATAACCATTTTAAATACTGTTTATGTATTATATTTTTGTAATTTATTTTTAATTTATGTGTGGATTTAATGATATTTTTTTACATATATCCTATTTCAAATCCAGACTTTTCGGTCAAAGCTCCCAGTTCATGCTCTGTGCGTGCATGATTGAATACAGATCAGCACTACAGTTAAAAGGAGAGAGAGGGTCATTAAGAAAAGCAGGAGTAAGCAAATAAGCACATTGAGCTTTCGCTCTTGCTTAGAGAGCAGGGAGAGCGCGCAAATAGGAGAGCGCCTAAGCGCTTATCAGCGATGAGTCATCGCAGCAGAAGCGCATAATTTGGGGTGGGTTACGTAGCGCTCTCTTTTTGGCAAACGCATGATCAAGAGGGAGAGAAGAGCAGACTGAAAGCTTTATAAAAGCTGGTACAGTTCTGTTAACCATTGCAGTGACAATTAGGCAGCGGAGCTCTTAAGTTTATTCACAGAAACTTAAACAGCTTTTAAATAAAATTAACAAAAGCTTGTTTAAAAATATTTATTTAAAAATATTTGAAATTAAATATTATTATTAATTGAAAATAATATATTAGTATTTACTTATTATAAATAATTAATTATTATTAATCGAAAATATTTACTGGTTATTATTGCTGGAAAATAATATTATACCGACCACAAAAATTGCAATATTTATTTATTTTTAATGTTTACAGTGCATAATAAATTGTCTAACCATAAAACTTCAAATGTCTTATAAAGCATTTTAAGCCAAGTCTTGTTAATCCCAATATTTCAAAATCAACTGAACCAATTCACAAATTTATGTTGACAGTTTTGAAGTTGAGCTGCGCATCTTTTGCGCAGTGTACTTGACATCAGACTGCTCGAGTGTTGCCTGCAAATCATGCTTAATTCAATTATGCCACACTTTGTTGCATTCCGATGGATTTGTTGCTCTGCTTTCTGTGGTGCGACCAGTTTTCGGTGGACTTGTGCTCTTGACTTTGCACATCAAACTGTTGGCTGTTGCAGCTTGGTGCTTGCAACGTGTTGCTGCAACTCGGCGGAGATCTTTTCAATTTCAACGCACTTGGCCATGTAATCACCTAAGCCTAATTCTAAACCGTTTGCCGTTTGCCGTGGCATGGCCGAAATGCGAATTGCGAACCGGTTGGCCAAGTTTAACTAATACATCATTATGCTGGCATCTAGCTGGTGCTTGCAACAACTAGTTGCAAGTTGTTGGCAGTTGTTGTTGTTGCTGTTGCCGTATGCTGCTCGTAATAATCAATTACGCGTCAGGCACGATCTTGACGCGATCCTCGCATGCCATGCCAATCCAAAAAAAAGCAAAAAAAAAAAGCCGCAGCATGAGCTACGATTCTGTTGCACTTTATAGATATATATTTTAGCAGCAGAATCTCATGCGCCAATAATAAATTACGAAACAAAACTCAAAGAACAGGTTCAATTACACTTAACAAGAGTCTGCAAACAGCTGATTTGTAGTTGCAACTACGCCAAATGCCATGGGGAAGCAAACGTGGCAAGTGGTGAGAGAGGAGAGAGAGAGAGGGGAATGGAGGCAAGTCATTGAAATGGAGCCCAATGGCAAATTAAATAGATTTACGCTGGTAAAGTGTTGCTGATTGGGATAATCAACGCGTTTGCCGCAGTTGTTGCTGTTGCAAGTTGCATGTTGCTTGTGCTTGCCGCTGCCGCTGTCAAGGCATTATTATAGTTGCTGGTTGCTGTTGTTGCTGTTGTTGCTGTTGCTGTTGTTCTACAACTAGCTCACACTGCTGCTGGTCCAGGCTGTTGAGTTGCCGCCGTCGTTAATCCCAAATTCGCATTGAAATTTGCATGGTTGTTGACGTGCGACAGCAGCAACATCAGCAGCAGCAGCAGCAACAGCAGCAACAACACCGTTTGACATACTTCTAGTTGTTGCTATTGTTGTTGCACTTCCGCTGTTGTTGCGCTACGCGTCCGGTTTTAATAAAATTTCTGCTGCTGCTGCTGCTGCTGCTGCTGCTCAAGTGTTGCAGCATGTTGCAGCTTACATTAAACTTCCTACGCGTGCGGCAGCAATTGTTGTTGCTGCTGTTGCTGTTGCTGTTGCTGTGGTAGCCATGTTAGCATGTTGATATCACCCGCAGCGTAAATCTTCTGGATTAATCCAATTTAACACTTTATGCTGCACTGCGCTTTGACCATGTTGCAACAACTAGTAGGCAATATGGCCGTAATGTTTGCGCTTGCCAGCTACACTGCCAGAAATCATAGCTGACTTTATTGGCTAACAAATGAATATAAATGATTGTGTATTATGTTGAACGCTGTACTCATAAAATGTGCAAAGGGGTCTATTAAATTGGTATAAATGAAAAGTGTGTGTAGTTTCGGTAGGAGGCGTGGTAGAGCCCAAAAAGCATGTATATATATTCCTGATCAGTGCGACGAAAAGAGTTTATAAAGCTCTCAACAATTTTCATTCTATCTACTTGTAATTTGGCATTTAAGTAGATTTTTTTTCCATCGATGCAAATTGCATTACGATCGATTGAGAAACAGCTAAGATATGCAGCTGACAATTTGCTCAACTGTGTGTGTATTATTAAAACACAAAGTACAGCATCTCCTACGGTCGTTTACGTTCGACTGCAGTCTTCCGCCAGACTTATCTGCTGCTTCGTTGCTAGTTTATCTTATTTCCGCGCTTTTGTTTTCGAAATGCAGTATTGAATATTGCGCATACGCCACGTATTCCCTGAGCACTCATCCGATATTCATTTCTGGCATTTCACTTCGGCGCCAGTGCAAACATTTGGGGCCCCCTAGCCCATTTCGCTCAGTGCATTAGGGAGTGAACTTTTCAGTCACAGTCAGAGCCAGAGTCGGAGTCACTTTGCGACTCTGTTAGTTAGCTCTACCTTTGCCCAGCACAAATCCCGCAAAGCTCTCGCTTCACTTTCCCCTCGGTTTGCTTTTAAGCCAGCCAAGTTTTCATGCTAAACTTTTTTCCTTCGTTTTCAGTTTTCATTTTTTTTTTTGCTGGTTTTTTTGTGGGTTTTGTTTTGGAGTGCGCCAGAAAATGTAATACGCTTGTGGTCACATGTGTTGCGCTTTTTACATATTTTTAAAAATAGCAAAGACAGTCAGAGCGCGCTCTCCTCCATCTCCCCCTAAGCCCTACCTCTCCTATCTCCACCCCCGCAACCTATGCTATCTGCTGAAGTTTTTCACTTATGCTGCCTCAGTTGCAGGTTTTCCCTTTGTTACACTCTATGCTGCGCTTTTCTTCTCCATGTTGCTGGGGTTCCGGTCAAAAGCGCGAATTTAATTAAAATATGCAAATCGCTTTGTGGCATTTTGATCAAGTGTTGAGTTCGCTTTGCAGTCAGTCGCAAGTTCTGTCGCTTGCTCTAGGTTAAACCACACAAAACTTCACTTGCCTGTTACTGCTTTAAACATGCTTTTTTTCGGCTGTTAGATACCCTGTAATTTGCGTTATTTATAGCAAAAGAAAAAGGCGCTCGAGCAGAGTTTTATAAAAGAATTTCTTCGATGCTTCTTCAGATATCAGAATCAGATGTTCTTATTAAACTCTTGACAACGGAAATTCTGGATTCAAATTATTATACCCTGTACCCATTGCAAAATGGGAAATACAGGGTTATTTTTGTATTAATTATTTATTATATAATTATTTTAAATTATTTATTTATTTATTTAAAGTCGACTCAGGTCAGTCGATCAAGACAAATTAAATTACAAATTAAAATTAAAAATAATAAAATTAGAATTAAAATTTAATTTAAAAATATAAAATAAGAAAAAAATTATAGTTGCAAATTTAATTTATTTAGTTACATTTATATTAATGTTTAAAATAAATTTAAATATTCAAAAATTCGATAAAAAATTGCTCTCTTGAATAAATTTTAAGCCTAAAGCTGCCCAACATTCTGCAGAGTATTTTTCAGTCAGTCAATTAATTGATTTTTTCGCTTCATGTTTGTCTTTTTATTTTGGCAACTTAAACTTTTTGGCGATAAAAGCGAGCGATAAAAACCCAACCAGTTGCATTTTTCTTTTCGTTCTACTTATGGAGCGTGGGGTGCTTGTATGAAATAAAAACAGCTGCCAGACAAGGAGAGAAAACGAGAAGAGAGAAGGGAGAGGAAGAGAGAGACAGAGAACTCATTCATACCCTTCATGAGGTGTGATTTTTATGCTGGCTTGAGAGCGCCGTGCAAATTAAATTTATTGCACATTTTATTTCCTTTGATGTTCGTTTGTTAACAAAATTGTTTGGCGTGGATTAACGTAACGGGCGCGGATTAGCCAAGGCATTAACCAAACGGCCAACAGCCAACAGCCAAGAGGCAACAGAGACTGCCATCATGATATGGCCCAACTCTTGCACTTCATCACCTCTGCTGAAGGAATTGGCATGGGATACGAGTTGAAGTTGCACTTCTTTTTTGGTTTTTCTTTCTGTTTTTTCGCTGTTGTTTCTGTGTGCTTTTGTTCTACGTTTCATTTGCATTTTTATGGCAAATCGTCTGAGGCGAGTTGCAACAAAGTTTCGCAAATGCGATTAAGTCATTCGGTTGTCTTCTATTCCATTCCTCGGTATTTCGTCTCTTGTGGGTGCTTGGCGGGTGCTGGAGCACATTGACATTGCCGCTGCTTTGTACACTTTTAATTTGCTCTAATTAAGCTGAGCATGTGCTGGGGATATATAAAAATAAAACAAAAATTACTCACTGCACAAATGGCATTATTTTTTTTATAGCTTCAGCGATGACAAAGTGAGACAATGTCGTAATTATTGCTACCGGTGGGGTTGGACTTGAATGCAAATAAAATGCAAAGTAGTACGCAGAATTCTATGGGGATTAACTGACAGTGCTTTGCTGCATTTGTTAAATATTTTAACAGAATTTTTTGCAGGTTATAAAATGCAGTTTAAGGAAATGTTTGCTTTTATTTGTAAATTGTCTTTATAAAATACTTGCATTCCAAATAAAACAATTGCAAACGCTTGTTGCATAAACAGATAATTTAAAACTATTTTCGATGTATTTTAACTATGAAATTATAATTTACACTCCAAATATTTCTAGAAAATTTATTTTAATTTTAATTGATATATAATTTAATTTTGTATTATACAGTAGAATCCGGTTATAACGACGCCGCTTATAGCGTCCTTCCGGTTATTGCGACGAAAACTCGATGGCTTGGTTGGTCCCCATACAAACTTATATGAAACGGCCTCCGCTTAGAACGTCTCCGCTTTTAGCGTCAAACCGCTTATACCGACGAGATTTTTCACAATTCAACCGGATATTGCGACGTGCCGAACCAAAAAAAAAAACTTTAAAGAGGAAAATTTGATTTCTTTAACAATGCTAAAAGAAGCAAACAAAATCATGGATTTTGTGTTTTTTCAATACGAAAAAGAAACAAAATCATGGATTTTGTCTTCCGGATATAACGACGTAAAATCGTCGGTCCCTTGAAAGTCGCTATAACCGGAATCTACTGTATTAAATTTTTTGTTTTGATTAAAAAATTAATTTGTTTTATTTTAAAACCTATTACAAACATGGCATCCATAAAATAAAAAAAAATTTTTTTTTTCTCCTTTCGGATAGTGCGTCCTCCGGATATAACGACGTAAAATCGTCGGTCCCTTGAATGTCGCTATAACCGGATTCTACTGTATACTATATTCGATGCAGATTTAAATAGAAAACCCAACAATCTTTATACAATGATATTGAACCCAACATTTTCTGTTTCTAACTAACTTCAATATTTTTATTAAATCTACTAAATATGCCAAAAATTTAAATGGTACGTGCCTTTTAGTATAGCTAGATCACTAAACATATCATAAGCTATCATAAAATCGAAAGCATTATCTTAAGTCTCCTACTGTGCCCATCTCCTACTGCTCTGTTTATCAGCTGGAATCCAATGATATTTTCTGGTGCACAATGCTGAATCCTGCTATTTGCTGCTTTGGCAACATTCTCACATACTTGAGGGTCTTTTGCCAGTGCCCCATATCCCATATCCCACATCAGGCTTGCCTTTTCAGTCAACATGTTGTAGTAAGCTTTTGCCGCTGCTGAGCCATTGCAATCCACTTCATCATACTCAAAGAAAGACGCCAACACCTGTGCAAGGTGTGTGCTTGGCTCTCAGTTCTGCCTGTTGTTGTTCCAGCAATGACTTGGCCAACAAGTACTTACTCTGTGTGACAATGTGGGCTAAATTGAAGGCAGGCAAAAATATATATATTCTATGTATTGTGGCAAAGTGCCTCAACCAGCAGCATCCAAGCATCCTGGCAGAATGGCAGCCAGCAGCTGTTGCCTTGCCAAAGAAAAAGAAAAAGCTGCAGAAGAAAACTCAAATGGCTGCGAAATTTCTTTTTAGAGACGTTGGGTAATGTTTGAATTTTCATTTTCAGTCTATTTTTGCCTGCCTTTACTCTGTTTCATGCTTATTTTTAGTGCCTGCACCTAAACGGGTATTAAAGGGTCTATTAAGTTATAACATGTTTTATAAATAATTTGTATAAATGAAATTAAATTTATATAAGAGAGTGAATTTATTTAAATTGTTCAATACTGAAATTTAAAAAAATAAAATTTTATATTATATTATTTTTATTTATTATAGTATTTTTTTTATTATTTTAAATCGCAGTTAAATTCAAACATCAAAATAAATTAAAATTAATTAATAAATTAATCAAAATTAAAATTAAGTATTGCAGTTAGCTTGTTGGCTATTCGATGCAAAATAAATTTAATAATAGACAGAGCTTGCAAATAACTGAAAAACGTTTTTCTCTTTGCGATCTAT
>JAWNNJ010000583.1:0-14798 GCA_035045125.1 Hypselothyrea guttata
GGGCTGGCCAATGCGGCGTATGCGCAACATGCAAGAAGCTGCAGCGAGCGTAATGTGTGCACACCTCGCACTAATAAATTATTAAACGCATGCAATAAATTTCAAATTAATCGCTGATATTTATCTCTCATTGCAAGCGCCGCTGCATAATAATTACGTAGGCTGGTCACACTGCGCCACGCCCAGCAAATCACTGATAGTCTCCGCCTCCCCTTCCTTTTTTCAAGTGCATTTAAATTCTTTTGCTTTCGCTTTAAACACACAATTTTTTGCAATTATGTTTTTATCGCATATACACACACACGCATAGCATATTATGACGCCATATTTCGCTCATTGTTTCAACATTTTTGTTGTTGTTGTTGTTGTCTCGCTTTATGTTACGACATCGGGTATATTGTTAATTAAATTATATAGCCAATGTGCTTTGGTTGTGCTCATTGTTGTCAGCGCTGCTGCAGCACGTCTGAGCACTTTGTATTATTTATTTGATCATCATAATTTTAATTGTGCGCCACGAAATAATCATTTTAAGTAGCCTGAAGCTCTTCAGCATCAACAGTTTGCTTTGCTTTTTACTGCAATTGTTTTTAACAGTGTATTTTATTTGATGTATGATTTTATAGCTTGTTTGAAACATAAAATTTATTTATTTGGCATTTTCATAGTTTTTATGGCTGTTTAATAGCAATTTTTATATTTGCAAGAATTTTTATATTCGCAAATATTTGTATTAATTTTTAGCAACCTTTTTTTATAACCCTTAAGAATATTTTTTTCCTTAAATATAAATATGTATTTGTCTAAATCAAAATTATTTTTGTAAAATATAAAGTTAAAATTAAGCTTTTAATTAAAAAAATTGGGATGGAATTCGAATACATCTCTTGAACTAAATAACAGATCAATTAATTAAAAAAAAAATAGTATTTGTAATAGATTTTATATAAATTAATTCAACAAAAAATATTTGTTTTTAATAGATTTTATGTAAATATTTTAAAATGTTCTTCAATCAAATGCTTACTTTGAAACGTAGCGAGATAATCTAAGCATTTTAATCATTCAAAGTTTTCTCATGTCTAATTTAAGCCATTCGAATAGTTGTTAAACAAAAAGTATATTTATTTTTTGTATACGTTGTTTGAAATCAAGCAAAAGTTTGGATGGATGGCCTTTTAGAGTTCATTTATCTGAGAAATAATGCTTTGGCATTGTTCTGTTTGTTTTCTATAGACTGTGGAAATGTTTCATTACCTCTGTGGCAATTTGTTTTGATGTTACACTTTTCTGCCAAAGCAAACGTGGCCTTTTCCTGCTGCCTTGGCTAACGAGCAGCAGCAGAAAGTGAGAGGAGAAGAGAAAGCTAAAACCGGCAAGCGACAAATATTTCGCATTGTTTTTTTGAATTATGGCGCGCAAAATGGCAACAATAAAAACTTTTTGCCAGTTGTCATATGGCCAACAAACATATATTCTATGACCAGACATATGCACAAATATATACATATATACACATACATATATATGTTAGACACACAAGTAGTTAAACAAATGTATACCCTTGCTGGCTGGCAAATATCAACCTGCAAATTAACACAATAATAGCTGGCCAGAGCAAAAGGCTACAACAAAATGGGGAAAACAAAAACAAGCATATGGCCACAGTTATGCAAATGGCATAGGAATTGTGGTTGCAGCACAAAATGGGCGTTGGTGGGTGGTGGACGTAGTGGGCGTGGCAAGGGCATGAGTACGTAGTACTGCCTGAGAACGGATATGCTTGCATATAAATTATAACACCGGCGTGTCTATTAAAATGATTGTATCCGCTCGATTATGCACACAGACAGACGAAGAGAGCAGGGGGTGGAGAGGAGAATAATGTGTGTGTGTGGGTGTGCCAGCTATGGAGTTGAGTTTTGTGACAAAAATTCACAAAACTTTCTGACTTTGCCTGTGTCTTTTAAGCATAGATACACAGCTGCTAAGTTTATGCGTGGAATTGCAAGCATGATTTAAAAATAATACTTATTTTTTTCCTAAAAACAAACCAATAGGTATAGAAATAGAAATACTGGAGTTGCCAGATATTATTATTTTATTTAAATGTTATTTATTATTGGCTGTTAGCGTTGCCAATTTTATGCGTAGAATTATCTGAATTTCGGCAATCAAAATAATCATATTACTTAAAATATTATAAATATTTAAATCTTATTTATTATTGGCTGTTATGTATTTATTTAATCTTATTTGTTATTGGAAACCAAGAAACTTTATGAATTTCTGCATCAATATAATCATTTATTTCTCCTACACATTTAAAATCAGGGATCTCAATTATTAGAAGTTATTAAATAAAAATTATGAAATAAAAATATATGTCAATTTTCATCAAAATTCTTAAATAAAAACTTATTTACAATTTTTATATTTTTATATTAAAATTCAATATATGTATTATCAATTGAAATTCATACAATATAAATGCCAAATTTCAGATTAGTAAAAATTTATTATTATTATTAAAAGTATTGCTGAGCAAGCGTTGCCACTTAGTTCTAACAGAGTTAAGTTGGCTGCGCTTCTTGTCATAAATTTCCGCTGAATTTATGTTTAAATTTTATGTTTTCTAGAAAACTGAATTGAATTCTTTCATGAATTGTGCCCACGCATAAACTTCGTTACAACTAGAAAACTGTAACTCAGCTCTATTGCTCTCTCTATGTGTGTGTGTTGTGTTGACTTTTCTTCTGTCTGTCCGTCTGTCTGTCAACTGTGTGCCCCTCTGCCCCCTCTTTGTGCCTGTGTGTGTCTGTTGCATTGGTTTTTAGGCTTGTTTGATTTTACTGGCTCTGCTCTGCTTAAACAAATTGTACATAATACAGTTGCTGGTTATTTGCCATTCAAATTTTGTGTCTGTGCTGTATAATCCAGTTGATATTATGCTATTTTGACAGCTAATTAGTTGAGTTCAAATATGCAGAGCAGGAGAGGGAGATGGGAAGGGGGAGAGCCTGTCAATATAACTAATTGACAGAGCTGCTGGAACTAGACTTGCTTATGCTGCAGCTTATGCAGATCTTTTCTAGCTATTTTCCAGCCAAAACTTGCTAACAAAGACAATTAATCTGCTGCACGCAGCTAACCACAGCTATAAGATGCACAGAGAGAGGGAGATGAAGAGAGAGACAGAGAGAGAAGCTGCAGGTGCAGCAACCGCAAACTTGTGAGCGTAGGTGTGTGTGTGAATATATGTGAGCGTGTGAGTGTGTGTGTTACTTGTGAGGCGGTGGCTCGTCAATTGTGGTGCAATTTAAATGGCAGCTAATAAATTTGCAGCAGGCAAACCGCAAAGTGCGAGTGGTATTCGTAAGATACTCGGCAAACGAGACGCCAGATAAAGTGCCTAAAAGTATGCTCTCTCTCGCTCTCTTTCCGTATATATGTATATATGCTTTATGTGTGTGTGTGTTGGTGCGTAATTTAAGCCATTTATAGCCAGAAATTAATGCTGCCAGCAGACAAACTGCAACTACAACTACAACTACAACTACTACGTGCCACAGCCGCAACTGCATCCATTTGCCAAGGCTGCCATTCAAAATAAATGAGCTAAATAAGCAGCCTGACATGCCAGACAGCACAGACAACAGCTATAACTTGAACAACAATAACAATGACAACGATTCCAATAACAACAACAACAACAACACATTATGCTGCAATTTCTCTGCTCTTTACCACACCGAATCAGCCTTTCACTGATCAGCTCTGCCCTGTGTCTTTTAGAGATTATTAAGCCTTGACTGTAAATCCAATAAATATATTTAGCTTCATTAAATTTGTTTTATTTAATTGTACTTATAAGTATTTATTTATTTAAAGTCGACTAAGGTCAGTCGACCAAGAGAAATTAAATTACAAATTAAAATTAAAATACTAAAATTAGAATTAAAATTTAATTTAAAAATATCAGATAAGAAAAGAAAAATCTGGGGAAAAAATATAAAAAAAGATTAAAATATGAAATCAAATTAAAGAAAAAAGAACAAGGTCCAGCATTCGCTGCAAGGATATGGGGAAAACCCAGAAAAACCCAATCAGACCAAGATTAGTGGTTAGTTGTGTTAATCATTGTTACCAAGCTACTACACAGTGTTATGTTGAGTTAGATAATTTAAAATAGCAAACTTAATAGAAGGAATAGAGGTATCTATGTCGAATACACTACAAAGACGGTTGTAGTCAGTGCAGAGTAATCGAAAGGGTTCATGCAAGGAATAGTTAGTAGAGCAAAAATTTAGAGCTAAAGGTGTGAAATAGCGGGTTGGTCGGTGAGGTACAGAGAAATTAATTTTTCCTAACAAAGTAGGTGAGTCAATTTCCCCACGCAACAGCTTTACCATAAATACTACGCCCAACATGGTACGTCGGTTAGCTAAGGAGGGAAGGTTAATTAAGAGCAGTCTACTTCTATAGGGAGGTAAATCAACGCCAGGAACCCAGTTAAGGCCACGAAGAGCGAATAGAAGAAATTTCTTTTGTACGGATTCAATTCTATCCTGGTGTATCGAATACTGTGGCGACCAAACACAAGATCCATACTCCAAAATAGGACGTACAAGAGATGTATAAAGAAGTTTAGTGGTATAGGGGTCATCAAATTCTTTGGACCATCGTTTGATGAATCCAAGAACCCGAAGAGCCTTACTGATGGTGAGCACAATGTGTTTATCGAATTTAAGTTTAGGATCGAGAAGCAGTCCTAAATCATTTACTTCATGAATTCGAGAAAGAGGCATACTGTTCAGCATGTAATCAAAATGTTTGGGCTGGCCTCTGCAAAATGTCATCACCTTACACTTCGAGCAGTTTAAGTAAAGCTGATTGGTCTTACACACCAAGATAAAAAAGAATTCAAGTCTGCTTGTAATAATGACTGCGAGGTGATGTCATCGTACGTTAGGCACAGCTTAACATCGTCGGCATACATAAGTATGTAAGAGTAGTAAGTAAGTATTTATGGTTATTTATATTTATTTCTATTTGAAAATATTTATTTAAATTTGTTTATATTAGTTTATTTATATTTATATTTATTTTTATGCATTTATTTATATATATTTCATTTTGCTTATATTTATATGTTTTTACTTTTATTGCTAGCGATTTACATTTTTGTTTTTATTATTTTAAATTTTATAACTATTTAACAATCTATATATTGAGATATGTATTTTAATTGAAAGTCTTAGCTTGTCTTAAATTTATTTAAATTATATATTTAATTCGACTATTTGTTTTTAATTGTTGTACTTATAATGAAAGATCGATAATTTGGTTCGGAATTCTTTACAAAATTCTATGTATATCCTTAATTTATATATTTTAATTTAAATTGTTTCTTAATTTTATCGTTTTCTTTATGTAATTTATTTCTTTATATAATTTTTAATTTGATTTATTTGGTTGAACTGATTTTTAAATTGATTCGATTTGATTTCTTGAACAAATGCCTAAGCAAAATAACAATCAATAGCAATTTTCTCATAATTAATATGAATTTAATTAATTCAATTAACTCAAAATTTAACAGTTGCATTAGGCATTTGTTCTTGACTTAAAATGGAGCTCTGCTAAGTTTGCTTTAGACTAAGATTTAAATTTATAATTAGCACAATAGCTGGTTTAATTTACTCTTATTTACTCTACTCCTACTTATATCTGATTAAAACATTACATTATCAATCGAAGCGATAACTTTAGTGATTAGCTCTTAAGATTGTTTGCATTCAAATACAAACTAATCCCTATTTCAACTGTTGAATATTGTATTGTTATAAGGCTTTAAACAAGTCTAGTTAATGGAATAAGCCAGACGAGAGAGCAAAGTTTTAGTTGTGTTATATTTGCATGTTATTTTAACTATCAATTAAAGCGCTCGATGCTAATTATCCTCTTCTGACAACACAACTTCCTCCTTCTCCAGAACGTCATCTCCATAGCTATCGCCATCTCTATCTGTTTAACTGTCTCTCTCTCTCTCTCTCTCTCTCTCTCTCTCTTTCTCCTCTCTCTACTTGCTGTTGGCTCTTCGTGTCAGCAGCAGAGGCCATAACTTTTGTATGCGGTTTGTTTGTTGTCAGAAACGTTGGACGCTTAAGATTTGCATGAGATGCCCTCTCTCTCTCTCTCTCTCTCTCTCTCTCTCTGTCTCTCTCTCTATTTGTCCTTATCTATTACTCTATATATCTATTTGGCAAACTCCATTGTCTGCTGCACTTTGTTGGCGCTTTGTTGTTCCTGTTGTTGCTCTTCTTGAAATTCGACAAATATTTGTATTTTGCTTTTGTTGCTGTGCGTGTCGCTTCGTAATTTATGTATATTTGTTGTTGTTATTCTCGCTGTGTTATTGATGTGCATAAATCAGGGAAGCAGCAAAGTGAAAGAGAGAAAGAGAGAGGGGAGAGGGAGCGCTAGACAGTTAGCTATTTGCACGCAAATCGACGCTTGGCTCCTGTAATTTGTGTAATGAGTTTAAGTCAATAATGCGAAATGGGAATTTGTTAGTTTTGCTCATTATAGCGTGCACTGTGTTATCGATTGCTCCATATATCGATGTGTCAATTACACTGAAAGAAAAAAATATAAAATAAATAAATTAATTGGTATAAAACGAAATTGTTTATTTGAAATTATTGTAAATTTATTTCCTAACTTAGTTTTTAATTTAAGTTGACATTCGCAACAAGTTTAATTAAACTCGGCATTTAGTTTAAGCTCAATAGCGTATTTTAACTTCATTTAAACTGAATTGTATTTCGATAAGATTTATTATGAATTTGTAGAACAAAGCAGTCCTTATTTTTCTGAGTGTATAGCCTCTGTTTATGTGCCTTCTATTTCAATAGTTCAATATTGATAAAGTAAATTGAGTTATGCAACTATGCAGACATTTTGCATATTTTTCTTGTATTTTCTATTATTTACAACTGTGTTATACACTGTGAAAAACATGCCAGTTCTAAAGACATGATAGATTTTTATATATTTTAAAAATTCTATTTGCTTAGACAATTATACCCTCCGTGCATAGCGATAGTTCAATATTGATAAAGTAAATTGAGTTATGCAGCTGTTATTTATCTATATTTATTTTTCTATTATTTACAACCATTTTGTACAATGAAAAAAACAGCAATTATAATTCTGAGACAGTATACAATTTTATATATTTAAAATAGCTTTTGTTTGACAGTTTTAGTAACTTTTTGGCTTAAACCAAAAGCCTGCATTGTGCAGCTCTTTTTAACTACTTTTCATGCATATCTCCGCTCCCTCCGCTCTGTTTTTCTGGCTCTCTCAGTCAATTTACGCTTGCAGACACTTTACGAGCTATGCAGATGAACAGCAACAACAGCAAGGCGTCAAAACAATAACAATAACAATAGCAATAGCAATAAAAACCAGTATGGGCGAAGCACATCAGTCGGTAGCGCTCGACTGTAGAATACCCTGTACCCTATATTTATCCTATAACAAAATGCATTTGAGGATTACAACTTACGCCACTTGTAATGCAGATGGTGGCATCTTAAGGCGTTCATGCAGATAGACGATCGGATAGGAATACGGGCAGGACTTAATAGACTCAGCTAGGCTCGATGATCCAGAATATATATAGTTGTTAACCCTTTTTTACCCATTTTCAATAGATACAGGGTATACTAAGAACAACACTTCCAAACTTTGCAAAAAGGCAACAAAATTGTGCGAGAAACATGCGTAAATTTATGCAAAAGCAAATTGTTATTTAAAACACTAAAACTAAAGCCAGTGCAGCGCATAGATAGCAGATGGATAGAGAGGGGGAGAGAGAGAGAAGAGAAGGGAGAGAAGCCAAAGTGCGTGCGATGTGTGTGTGAAATATTAATGCACAACATTTAAATGATTGCAGCAATGGCGACTGCTGCATGAGTAGAAGAGGGCATGTCGATTGTGGGGTGGGGAGTGGCGGGGAGTCGGAGTCGGAGTGAGAGTCAGAGTCAGAGCTGCAGACTGATGAACTGACCTCTGCAGCAGCTGCCGTTGCCACACGCAATGATCTGATTAAACATGGTAATGAAGTAGTCAAAATGTGGTGCAACGTGGCGTATGCGTAATTTCATATACACAAAAGCGCACATACGCACTGTGTGACATTGCCCACTGTGCGATAGCTGTGTGTGTCTGTCTCTCGCTCTCTCTTTCTCTCTTTCTCTCTGTCTCTCTCTCTCTCTTCTGCTGTTGCTGCTAATTTAAATTTACGCGCATCGCCTGTCCGCATGCACATTGCAGCAGCGGCAGCAACAACAGCAGCAGCAGCAGCACTTTGATGAGCTCAACAAAAGTAAATCCCATGTGCTGGAACATAAAAACATGCGGCATGTGGTAGAGCAGGGGGGCATTATGGTGGCATCACAGTAAGCTACAAGCTGTGCCAGTAAATTCAAGCCAAACTACACACATAAATACATATGAACCTACCTACATGCTTCTCGATGCTCGTCCGTAGCATAGCCTGGCATTAAAACAGATTTCATTAATTTGATAAATTTAAAAATATACTTAACATTTTATAAATACTACAAAATATAAAAATCAACAAAATAAAGCAGAAATTAAATTGAAAAAAGTCGACAGAGAATTCATTTAAATTAATTTATTACTAATTTACTATATTATTATATTTAGATAATTATAAATTCTAAAGTAGCAAACAAAATGCAGAATTTGATTTATAAATCATTCACCAAAATAAGAATGTTTCAATTAACAAAATTTTAAATTTTATTTTTAATTAAATAAACTTTATAATGCAGAAACATAACAGTAAAAAACAATAAAAAAAAACATTATTTAAAAGTGAATAAATTTATTGTAATACTTTGAAATTAATCAATTAAATTGAATACATGAAATCAACTAGTACTTAATCAAAATAAAATACAAATATAATAATATATAATATAACAATAATAATATAAGAAATTAATTATAATTATTAATTATAGAAAATTAATAAATGTCAAAATTTGTTAAATACAAACCAAATTGTATGAATATTATAATCACTAAGTGTAATTACAATAAATATCAATAAAAATTGTCAATAAATTGCTAATCTCTTAAACAATTAATTCATTAAAGTTTAAAATGTAAATTTCAAATTCCAATAAATATGCTGAACAAAAATTTAACACATATTTTAAAAATATTTATAATAACAATCAAATTAAATGAAATACATCATTAAAATGAATATCAATATCAATTTGCTAAACCATTAATTAAATAGATTATAAAGTTTCAGCTTGAAGCTTAGACTTAAAGACTTTCACCATAAATCTGACAACAGTGGAATTTTAATAGACTTTTCGCTTTTATGCATTGCCATGTTGTTGCATAAATTGTTTGCTTTTATTATTGAGTTTTTTGCAGTTGCATTTATGCGTTTTTTGCCGTCTCTCTTCGATTTATATTGCATTATTCTTCTATTAGGCCTTGTTTGCCGATATGCTTAAATCGCTTTCAATATTTATTAGCTCGACTGCATTTAATGCACTTGTCTATGTCTCTTGCCAGTTCCCTCGCTATTTTATTCTCTTCCCCTGCACTTGTTGTTGTTTGTATTTAAGTGGGGGAGAGGTGGGGAGGGGGCTGGTGGGGTTTAATATTTGCATTTAACATCCGCACACGTAGCCTGCTCCAGTGTTTGGGCATACGGCACGTTATGCCATTATTTGTTTTCGCTGATTGCATTTGATTTTTGGCAAACGACTGCCGTTTGTGCTTTAGCTAACAATTCGCAGTGCAGGCGATGGCAGAGCAGCGCAAGTGTGTGGCCAAAGCAAACATGCAAACAAACATACTTACATATATATTTTAGCAAAAGAAAAACACATCCAAAAAATAAAAAAATAAAATAAAATTCCACATAAAGTTGCCTGCCCTACGGATAGCTGCAGTCCCTCGATAGCCCCTCTCAATTCCCCCTCTCTCTCTGACTCTCTAAGCTGCCACTCAACAGCCTGGTTTGTTGGCTAAAACAAATACCGCATTTTGCGAGCGAAATAAGCATAAAAAAGTTTATGCAATTGCCTTGAAATTACACATGCCACGGCTGTAGTTATGCAATTTGAATTAGGACTGTGGAAAAAATAGTTCAATTAATGTAAATGCATGTAAAGTCATTTTTATGTATTTAAAATATAAAAAAAAAAAACAAAAGTCAGAAAAATAAAAGAATTGTTTTTAATTTGCATTTAAAAAAAACTTATAAAAAGCTATTTAATTTGTAAATTACATAAAATAATTAAAAATTATATGTATATATCAAAAAGCATAGTTATGAGGTTTTGGAGATATTTTATTTTATATTTATATATTATGATATTAATATCCAAAATCTAATATCTAATATATTAAATTGAAATATTTCTTAAACAATTTAATAAATTCTATAAATGCATTTTTAAAATTACCCAATTTTAATTTAAGATAATATATAATTTATAATATAATTGTTTTATAATTTATTAATAGTTATTTGTTAAATATTAATAATTCACAAATTAAATATACGAATTATCAGGAATTTTATTAAAATAATTTTCGATTTTTGTTTGCAATATTTTGCTGAGAATTATGATCACAATTTAGCCAAGATGTATTGTATTTCGTTCTGCAAGTTCATTTCGTATTCTAGCAATTCCATAACTCGCACACTCTTGGCCAACACACACACACACACACACACTGAAACACAATCTACCCTTGGTCCACGCTCTGCTTAAACAAGTCTCTGAGTCTTGGCCCATAAACTAACTAATTAGACTCGGGTGCTGAGCCACAACTTGATTTCGCTTCACAAATGTTGACCCTGGGCAGCTCTAGCCACCCCTCACACACACACACGCAAATATACACACACACTCTCTCCTACACTCACATAAGGTCAATATGTTACGTGGCAAAGTTTAGCACGTAGAAGCTCACTTATGCATCACCTGCTGCCCCTACCCTCCCTCCCTTCTGCCCTTGCCCCTCTCAGCAGACTTAGCTCCTCCCATTACACGTAATTTCGCAATTATTTAGTCATGTTATTAACTCCTTGGCCCGAGTTTCGGGCCTGCAATTTGATAAAGTTGTGCTTAACATAGCACATTTCATTCGGCTTTAAGTTAATAACCAAACAGCTGTTGCTTCTGCAGATTCCCAACTAATTTGATTTACCCATGAGCTCGTAGTCGTAGGCCCAAGAAATTTGCATATCATCTGCAAGGTAGGAGCTCAATGATGAGACAAAGAGCTGACCTTGCATTTTGCCTTCAATCTGTGATACGTGTTCTTACCTCTGCTCAGGACGTGAATGTTTCAATTAGCCAAGTTTAACCCTCTAAGCCCTAAGAGTGCCTTGAGGCACTCATTACATTATTTACGTTTAAAAGAAAAATAAAAGCTCTTGCATCATTTGAATATTTTATAGCAGTTAAGAACAAACGCCAAAATACTTGTAGAAGCTTTAAAAGCTCTCAGGAGCTTTTAACGGTACTTGGTATTTTCTTTTGCGGAGCACATGCGTTAGATCGCGTTTTGAATTTCACATACGCTCAGTTGTGTTTTTTTGGATTATTGAAAAAAATATCTAAAACTAATCGAAATGATTATTTTTTTGGCTGAAGTTATGTGTAATACTATAAAATTTTATGTGGTAATTTGAAAATGACTTTTTTTTACTTGAAGACCTCAGAATGGCATAAGATATTTTTTCACCTTTTCTCACCTTACAGGTAAACGAAAGCATCTACGCTCTTTTTGACTTCATATTTGAGTTTAGGAGCCCCAATTCACTATAGAAAAAACTACTTAAATGCATTTCTTCTATTATTTTGGAAGATGGCGTTAGAGGGTTAAGGGATTTTGAATGCTGTATCTACTTAATTTCATTAACAACTAATTGCACTTAGGGAAGAATGTTTATTGTCTTAGAAACAGTTAGAAAATGTGTAACAAATAAGAAATTAAATAAATCTTACATAAAAAAAATAAAAATAAATGTCAAATAAAAAACAAATCAACTTAATCTAATGTTTAATATATTTTCTACTTGAATCAAAATTAATTGTATACAAAAATAATATGAATAAAAATAATAATACAAATAAAAAAATTAAAAATAATAAAAATAGTATTAACTATAGCTGTTGTTTATTATAATTACTAATAAATTTAATTATATCTTACACAAACATTATTGAATACTTTAAATTAATCATTAATCTCTGTTTCTTTTCATTCCAGGTATGTTAAATTGCAAAATTCTGATCCAACTTCCCCGTTCTAGTAAAAGTCGCAACTGCTTTTGACCCACGTAAGTGTTGAGGAATTTTTTAATATTCTTGCGAAACTATTTAGCGAATTCTTCGCACTGAGCAGACAGGGGGCAACATTTTTCAAAGCAGTCAAGTTGAAACGACTTCACGAAAATCGCTTTAAGCAGCAAAACGACAAGAATAATGATATTTGCACCAAATGCAAGCCACAGTGGAAAGAAAACAGAAAAAAAGACAAGAAAAAACTAAAGGAAAATGTAGACTAAAAAAAGGACATGCACCCCAAGGAAAACTTTGACTGCCTTTATGCACGCACACACACACACACACACACACACACACACATACACATATTGGTTTCGCTTATAGCCATGGTTTTGGCCGGGGCTAAAACTTTGCGCTGATTTTCTAGGGTTGGGCACAGAATATATATAATTTTTGTTGTTTTTTTTTTGTCTCACTCGCTGTGCAAAAGTCACGACTACAAGACGAAAAAACATGAGCATTTTTTGCGGGAAAAAATGGCGAAAACTTTAAAGAAGCAGCCAAAGAATAAAAGTGGCAGACATTAAGTTCCACATGGAGCCAAAAAGCATTAGCAGAAAAAGTTCATAAGCAAAAGTTCGTGCCCCATGCAGCAAGGGGGCGAGGACTACAAAAGGGGCCGGGGTGGAGCTCTTAAAAAAATGACAGTTGAACTTTTTGCCACATTTCGACTAACTGCACATTGCGCTGTTTTCGGTTTTTTTGCTTTGCTTTTTTTTTTAATAAAATCAAAGTCTGGCCACATTTGTGTAAAGCACATAACTCATCTGCGAAGAAGCACGGGATGGGAGGGAGAAAAGTATGTTCCTAATCAATGTCGGGTAACACGGCAACATTTTAATACCTTAGGTAAATAGCACATGCGAATGCGAAAAGTTTTTCAAATATTTTTTGCTTGACTTTGCAGCAAATGTAAAGTGAGACAGCAATGCTGGAAGCCAGAGCTAGTAAGGCTACTTTTTTTTTAGTCAAATTCTTGTTGGCTTCTTTGAAAGAAGTTGCTGCCTGCTTCAAGGCGCAGCAACTGCCTGCCTACTGCTGCTGCTGCTGCTGCTGCAACTGTAAGGCAACTTTAGTTGCTGCTATTCAATGAAAGATGCCCCTCAGTGAGTTGCACAAGTTTCTGCACCTTTTTTATGATTTAGTGAAATTAATATTGAAATGTAAGTGCTGGAAAACATGCATGCAATCAAGTAAAGTGCGCAGCAAACTTTTTCCAATGAAATTAGCTAAAAAGAGAAGACTTTCTGAAGGGAAATATAGAGCAGATATTGCGTAATACATTTTTCAATGAAATTGGCTGAAAAGGGTACAGTTTCCAAAGAGAAAAACCAGAATGGGCGGAGCAGATCAGTCGGACGGGCCCGACTGTCTTATACCCTGTGCCAAAGCTCGCGCTGCGCGCTCGCAAATACAGTATATAATTTAATAAAATATTTTAAATATAATTTAATTTATTTATAAAGAATAGTATGGGCGCGCATCGTTTCGTTTATATCTTTTGTGTTTATTATCCAATTTCAATGCGCTTTTCAAGATAGTTAAATATAATAGAAGAGAACTTTTGTTCCAAATAACAACATTCTATGTTCAATATTACGCTTGCTGTTTAACTTTGTATGTTCAAATGTTCTCACAATCGCACAATTGCCCAGCAGCGTGCTTGGTATCGCCATCTCGCTCGCACACTATTTCCAAGCGTAAGGCGGCTGAGCTGCAACGGCGTGTGCATGCAGTATTCCGTCGCTTATATCTCCTTTGTTTATTAACCGATTTCAATGCGCTTTTCAGGACAGTTAAATATAATATAAGAGAATATATATTCAACAATAACAACATTCTATGATTAATATTACGCTTGTTTTTGAACTTTTAAGTTCAACTATTGTGAAGCTTATATCTCCTGTGTTTCTTAACCGATTTCAATGCGCTTTTCATGATAGTTAAATATCATACAAGAGAGCTTATGTTCCAAATAACAACCTTCTATGTTTAATATTACGCTTGTTATTCAACTTTTTATGTTAAAAAACACGAGGTTGTTTGGGTTTTATTGATTTTTGGGCGTCAAGGGGGCGTGGCGTCCAATTTTCGAAATAAACTTGATCTGCGTAAGATAACTACCTATCTATAGCAACCAAAACGGCATCTCTAGCTTTTGTAGTTGCTGAGAACGACGCGTTCATACAGACAGACAGACAGACAGACAGACAGACGGACAGACAGACGGACATCGCTAAATCGACTCAGCTCGTCTCCCTGATCAAGAATATATATACTTTGTGGGGTCTGCCACGCCTCCTTCTGCCTGTTACATACATTCTGACAAAGTTATTAACCCTGTTTTCCCATTTTTCAATGGGCACAGGGTAT
>JAWNNJ010000584.1:0-16528 GCA_035045125.1 Hypselothyrea guttata
TTTGATAGCCACAATAATACAAATATTTTGTTTGGGCATGGCTTTTAATGTTGTCACGATATCTGCGCATAAGTCAAAGTTGCATCTTTTTAATCCCTGACATGACTTTATTTAAATGTTGGCTGATTTATTATTAAATTCTTTTTTTTCTGTGGTTTAATTTCCAGAATTGTCTAAACAATTAATTGCTAGTAAAATATTATTATGTTTTCTGAAACCTATAATGTAAAAAGTAATATTTAAATCCATATTTGAATGAATTGATATTTTTATAGGATATTCGCACACAATAATAATATTGCTAAAACAATTTGGAGATAAAAATACTATGATATTGATTTAGATATTACTAAATTCAAAACACGATTCGGAAGTTCTTATGAATAATTCCTATTTAATTAATTAATTTACAGGCAATGAAATCTGCAAATGTATTTTAGTATATTCCTAAAATAAATGTTTAGCTATTTTTATTTATTTAATTATAGATTTATTTAATGAATTTAGGTAAATTAAATGTAATTAAACTATAACGCATAAGATATGCTAGCATTTTAATATATTTTATTTTAATTCAATAATCTAGTAAATAATTACAATTTTGTTAAATTGTAATAAAAAGTAATTCCAGCAAAAAATATTAATTTCTATTGACTGCTTTTATTCCCATTAAAATAAATAAACATTAAACAAATAAATAAAAAATATCAAATAAACATAAATTAAAGTATATCTTTCAATATCTTTTCAATAGCATTTCCGTTTAATTCATATCTCAAGCAATTGAAATTTCGCTTGATTCCAAAAACACCCACGACCTAAATAGCCAAATTTGTAGTAAAGTTCATTGCCATTTGTTGTCAATAGGAAGCAATCAATTCCGTTTCCTTCCTTGAGTGCACCCCTCGCAATGTCAGCCCTTCTCCCTTCTCTGCATCTATCCAACCCCTCTCCCTTAAAGCCTGTATCGCCCGCGCAAAGTCATAACTCAGAGGCAGCTATAGGGCGAGGCATTGTTTAAATTTTGGCAAGGCATAATCATTTTCCTACGCATTGTGCATTTGCGCTGCGAGACAATGAGCTTGGTCAAACAGAGGCGTGGACAGAGGGCGGTTAAGAGGGCAGCCGAAGGGGTAAGACAGATAGACAGAGAGAAAGAGAGAGAGAGAGAGACAGACAAACAGACGGACGAATGTGACCCTTGAGGCATGCGAAAGAAATAAGTTTGAGTGTTTGCATGCGCCAAAATGTCAACTCATAAATAATGTTGATAAAATGCATTAGGGGGCGTGGCGCTGCCCACAACGCGCCCGCTTCTAAGCTACATAATTAGTGCAAGGACTGCAGACAGTTGTAGTGGTTGTTGTTGTTGTTGTTGTTGTTGTTGAAGAGCAAAGGATAATATACAATAGTTTTATTTATGAGCAGATCACAACCAATAAAATCGCTGAATTCCGACTAAAGTTGTTGCTGCTGCCGCCATCGTTGTTGTCGCAAACAACGCCATAATAATAATGTAATGAAATTTATGATGCGCATTTAATGTACTCAGCATAGCGCGCGACAATAAACGCAGGCAGCGCCAAAGGACGAACGACACAAAGGACAAACGACAGAGCACATAGGAGAGAAGGAGAGGAGAGTGCAGGACAGCCCAGAGTGTAGAGAGGGGTGAGAGAATATGGGAGAGAGCAGGCTGGACGTGGGTTGCCTTTACAATGTCCATTGAACGCCCGACACTTAACTGATTTCAAAATTATATTGGCAGCTGATTGTGTACATATTTATGTATATGGGCAAGTGTTTAAGTGCAATTGCATGCACTGCAAAAAAAATATATTTCATATTAATAGATTGGCAAAATCTATTTACGAATATGCTCTTTTGCGAGCACTCGGTCAGGGATCGAATTTCTTGCGCTCAGTTCAAAATCGGAGACTGAGAGCACAAACGAAACGCAAAAGTAATTTTTTTTTAAATTAAATATTATTTTAAGTGTTTTTGAAGCTTTAATACTACATAGAAATTTTCGTTCTTTTAAAATAATTAATTAAATTATCTGAAAGCTGAATTTATACTATATAAATAATGAAAAAAGTAATGCATATAAATAATGAAAATATAATATGATTTGTTTATTTAATCATTACAAAAATATGTTCCTTATAATTTTAATTGCTGATATTCTTTAATAGTATTTGTAAATATTAAAAAACTAATTAAATATAAATGATATCATAGTAATAACATTTCTATGCAGGTCAAATCAATTTATGTTTAAATTTTTTAAGAGCTACAACTTAATTATAAAAATAATTAATTTAAATAAATTTTGTCAGTGCATGCGTTGAAAATCGACTTTTTAATGCATTGCTTTTACTTGCAAATTCTAATTTAAACATTATTTTAAAAAAATTGAAATTTTCTTTAATCAATTGCTGTAATTTTTATTTTTGGCAGTGTAACTGTTTGCATGCACAATATGGCATATAATTTTATTGCTTATTGTCCGCCAAGGCAGCCGTCAAATTTGTGCGTTTGTGCGTGATGAGAGAAAGCGATAGAGTAAGATAAAGTTAGAGTGCGAGGGAGAGTGGATGAGAGGGGAAGAGAGAGGGGGGTGATATGCGGAGACAGAGCAGTAAATCAGTGCGACGCCAGTGTCAATATTTGCTCAGAGCCAACATGGCGTGGCAGACTGTACATGTATCTATAGACGCTCATAAGTGCTATAGATACATATACTAAAGCACACATAGATATATTTATGTATCCACTATTATACGGTCATACTTAAGATTTCCGTGTGCGTTCGTGTGTGTGTGTGTCTGTCCTTGCCTCTGTCTGTGTTTGTTTAGTGCTCTTCGTTTTATTGTTTCAGCGCGTTGCACTTTATGGACGCCACATTTCAGGGACTAACATTGCGATTTCAAGGTTATGTTTGCCTATTGAATCGAATTGAAATTCGCAGATTTAATCATAATACTCATAATGTGCAGATTGCAATCATATCGGTTTAACATTACACAACATTTGTATATATTATAGAAAAGCCAACATGTTTAATAATGATCTATTAATAATAAATTTCTTGTGCTTAGCTTGGCTGTAAAATAGCTGACTTCACAACACTGTTTATTAATTAATTCAGTTTAGCTTTATTTATTAGCTATATTTATTTTTACATTTATTAAAATGCATTTTAACTTTTATTTTATATTTATTTAAAGCTACTATAATAAAATCGGAAGTAATAAAAAACTGGCAAACAAATAATTTAACTATAAATAAAGAAACTAATTAAAAGATAATATTAATGATCAATTTGTAAATTGAATTTTAAAAATTCTGAATAAGAAACCAAATATAAATATGTTTGGCAGCATTAAAAATTTTTAACATGATTCAGAATTATGTTAATGCTAATAATAAATCTATCAAAAAAACAAACATTATTTTTAATATTCCATTTTGATTTAAATTATGTATTTATTTTATAGCTATTAAGAGTGTAAATAAAGTGTGATAATAGTTTAGGATAATCACATTATTTGTGCATATAAAAAGGATATAATAATTGAACTTGAAGGGTTATGCCTTAATCCAAAGTATGATGCAACCGTTATGAAATGCTATTATGGCAAGTTTTGCAACTACAGTTTTGTTTTTTTTGTTTTTCTTCTCCTGAGGCAGGAACACAAAACCCAACATCACTTTCACTGCTAAAAACCACAACAACAATCACAATGGCTATGGAAAAAAATATGTTCGACGTTGTTACAAACTGGAGCATAAAACTTAATTTCCGACCGAACACTGCGACCGAATATTGCTGGGAGTGGAGAGTGTAGAGCGGAGAGCGGAGAGTGGAGAGCGGAGAGCGGAGAGCGGAGAGGGCAGAGCTGACAGGCCACCGCAAGAAAAAGCCAATCAAGCTAACATGCTGCAACTCTGGCAGAGAGTATAGAGTATAGAGCAATAGAGAGGATATGCGGATAAGCCAAATGAGGAGAGGGGGAGGGGTAGGGGAAGGGGGAGGGGAGAGGAAGGGGAAGTGAGAGTGTGTAAACAAATTCTATACTAAATGCATACAAGTTGGCAGCAGGCGAAGGCGAAAGTAATTTGCAAGGCCAGGCCAAAGGTAACAAGCTGGAGCAGGCAAATTTGTTGGCCAGTGTGAAAATAATTGAAAAATTTTACAGTGCATAGAAAATCGAATTATGACAGCATTGTGATGGGCAAAGGGAAACTCTGGCCAGCTCAGGGAAATATCAATTAAAAGCAACAAGCAGCACAGAAAGCTATTAAAAGCTTATTTAGTTCGATACCAAACAAAAATAAGAAAAAAACCAAAAATGAATATGGGAAAAAACAAGCCAAATACACTGTGCTCTCTTCCTCTCTCCCTCTCTCTTTAATCTTTGTCTCTCTCTCTCTCTTTCTCTGCTTCATTCGGGGCAGACAGAGCAAAGTACAAGAACAGCAGCAGTAAAATTAATTGCTTTATATGGCGTGATAATTTATTGAAGTCCACGATGACCAACATGGGAGCCAAAGGCCAGGCAGGGCAATGCTGTGGGCGGGGGCGGGGGCGGGGCAGGCACATGACAGGGTTGCCTTGTTGGCCCAGGGATAACACAAGCATTATGCCGGCAACGAGGCATAAGGGTCAATCACATTAGAGACATGCGAGCCGAGTGGAGTTGAGTCGAGTCGAGTTGTAGATATATATAAAATATATATATATGTATATGTATATACTTACATACATGCATGCAGGAAGAATTGCGGCAGGGTTGGCACGGCCGCTGGTCAAGGGTTGCCGCACACTCTGGCATTCCGCAATCTGATTATAAGCGCCCTGGGCGCGTATAATAAGTTTTTGTTTTATGATACCCTATAAACAGCGTATTATGACTTGTTTCACAAGTGGATATAATATTTTTTGCAATTATGGCATGCTTAGAACTAGCATAAAAAACAATTGTTTGTTTTATGCATAATAATTGAAATTTAAATGAAGCATGCATGTTATTAAATAAACAATAAAAAAAAAACAAAAACAACATCCACACTCGACACACGACTTCACTTTGCTTGCACTTCATCATTCCACAACCGATCAAAGTTAACGCCGCGAGCAAACTGAAGGCGCAGGCAGATTGAAGAAATTTACAGAGAGAGCAACAGTAGAGTCTGTTCTGCTTACACAGCAGCTTACTCACTCTCTCTCTCGCTGGCAAGCAGGGAAAACGAAAAAGCTTTCGCTCTCGATCACGTGATCAGGTGCGTGCTCTAGTGCGTGTGCAGAGGTTACAGTTACACACACATGCATGCAAGCACAGAAGAAAGTCATGCTCAGAGCGCCGCTCAGAGCGAAACTATTCTAACGGCTTTTGCTCTCGCAGGCCAATATAAGCCTGGCTTCAATTCGAAACAAAAGCACAAACAACATACAAGCAGAGATCAGAGTCATGTTGAGAGCATGTTTGGATTAACTGTAAGAGGTGAGGCAACAGAAGTAAAAGTTTTTGATAGCAATCCGTATACGATTAAGTTAATATTATTATCTATTTTGGTGTATCATATTATTTATTTAATTTATTTATTTTGTTTTTCGCCCGGAAGCCAACCCATGATGGAATTATACAAGGTGGTCCACTCGGCTGCCGAAGTCGTTCGGCTTTTGGTTCCAAATTTTAGTGCGGGCTTGCTTTTCTATGCAACGCTCTCTTACGCTCTCTCTTTCCTGGGGACTAATTTGCCGAGTGAACCACCTTGTATTATTGCATCATGAGCCAACCTACGTGGGTTTACTTAATGTAAAACTCTCGCTGTCCCAACTCTCTCTGCTCAACTCTCGATGTTCCAATTCCGACATAACTTTGACATAATTTTGGATGACCAAACTCTCGCATGCCCAACTCATGTTGAGCGAACTCTCGCTGCCAAACTTTTGGTTACCCAACACTTGCTGGCCGAACTCTCACTGGCCGAACTCTTGCTGGCCGAACTCTCTCTGGCCGAACTCTTGCTAGTCGAACTCTTGCTGGCCGAACTTTCGCTGGCCAAACTCTCGCTGGTCGAACTCTTGCTGGTCGAACTTTTGCTGGCCGAACTCTGGCTGGCCAAACTCTCGCTGGCCGAACTCTCGTTGAACGAAATGCATAAATTAGAAGTGTAAATAATTAAATAAATATGAAAATGCATTTGTATATTGAATATAAGCTAAGTAATTGAATAAATATCAAAATAGTACATGCATTGTTCTGAAAATGTATTTCTATAAAATAAATATTTAATAATATTAACTTAATAATAATCAAATAAATAATGAAAGCTTAAATTTAAGGTTTTTAATTATCCACCAATTATAGTATAAATATCAAAAATCGATTTAAATAGTGAATATAAATTAAATAAACTTATAAATAAATTTAAATAATATTAATGAATTATTAATGAATGTATTATAATTAATTTATATTATATTGATGAGAATGGTAGAGCCAAGGGTATTTCAAAACCCACCAATTACTGCTGTTCGTCGGCTCTTGCTCAGAGGATTTACGCAGTGCGAATGGAGGGCCTTTTATGTTTGTGCCAGGGCACGAATGTAAGGGGATTCCCCGCCCCTTGGAGTATGCTATGAATATAATCAGCGCATTGAATCGAGTTAATTTCATTATGAATATGATGGCGGCTAAACGTTTTTCTGCTTTTCATTCTTCAGCTTGTTTTTGTCATGCTTTTTTCTCATTCGCTGCGAATATATATAAATTTTTTTAATCAGCTGCCACGCGATTCTGAAACTTTGGGCAAATAAATAATCTGGCCAAGTTGCCTGGCAGGACACTAAGGACTAAGGACTACTGACTAAGGACTAAGAAGAAGAGCAGCAGCAGCAGTAGCATCTGCTCATGTTGCAGCATCTCCTGCCTTCCTTCTGGGCTGCTGCTGTTGACAAACAAATATGAAACTAATCCTTGGTAATTAGTGCGCCAACTTTTGCTGCATTTTGAGCCAGGACACACAAAATGTCCGCTGTTTGTCTCCCCACACACTGCCCCCCTGCCCTCACCCCCTCTCTCTCTTCCTCGTGCTGTGGTCAGAAGTTGGCACATTCCTTGTGCTTTTTGCGGTTACCAGCCAGAATCTCGCCTTTTTTTTGTCTCTGGTGTCGTTGTCGTTGTCGTTGGCATCGTGTCGTGCGGCGTTATTTTTATTGGAAAAGTTAAGCTCGTGTTTTGATAGGTTTCAGTCGTAAAGGGATTAATTAGTGCAGAGTTGTCGCCCAACATGCTGTAGACACAGCGCTTCCATTCCCATTGCCCTGGTGGCAACCCTAAGGCCAGATCTGGCTGTGTCTCGATCTCAGCGCAACTTGCATTTGTTTTCTGACTTTGCCAGCATTAAAGTAAAGTTAACTGCAGGGTTATTTTTAGTGCATATACAGATGGGGATTTTGTAAAAAAAACAGTGTATTTTTTAATAGCAGCAGCTGCTAGAAATAGTGTACTACATTAATTATATAATATAAACATAGCATACACATATGCATATTTTATTATTTCTGTTGTTAAACAAATTATAATTCATATATTCTGTAGATTCGTATAAGTTTATTTTTTTAATAATATTTCTCATAACATTCGCATCATAGGATACTATAAACTTGGGCATTTGTTTAAAATAGTTATACCTTTTTATATGAATTATGTATAAAATATATATAAACCACACCCCATTCGATATTTAGACCCTTTACTTTAAAAAAGTAAAAAGGGTCTATTAGTTTAGTGCAAAGAGGAAATGTGTGTAACACCCAGAAGGAGGCGTGGCAGACCCCACAAAGTATATATATTCTTGATCAGGACGACAAGCCGAGTCGATATAGCCATGTCCGTCTGTCCGTCTGTCTGTCTGTCTGTCTGTCTGTCTGTCTGTCTGTCTGTCTGTCTGTCTGTCCGTCTGTCTGTCTGTCCGTCCGTCTGTATGAACACCTAGATCTCAGCAACTATAAGAGCTAGGAACACCATATTCGGGATTCAGGTTCCCCTATTCAGTAAGCAGCACGAGTTTATTTTAAATTTTGGATACCTCCCCCCCTTCCCCCGCAAACCGCAAAAAGCTGCTGTAGCCGCAGTTTTACAGCTATTGATTTGTAATTTGGTATTAAACTAGTTTATGACATTATCTATCGACGCATTTCGATCGGATAAGAAACAGCGAACATATGCCACAGACAATTTGCCGCACTTGGCAGAGGGGGGGTGGTGTGCCTTGCATACGCGGGTAGCTTAGTGTGTGTGCGTCTGATTGTGTTTGTATGTACATATACTCAAAGTAAAGGGTCTCCTACGGTCGGTTACGTCCGACTGTAGCTTCTGTCCCACTGATTTTTTATTGTCGAAGAAATTTATGAAAAATAATTTAAATTAAATTTTGATTATCATTATACAATTATATCGCAATAAAATAGATTTGCATGACTATTTTACATTATTAAAAAAATTATTTTTATATAATTTTCATAAAATTAATTTGTTTATCAATATAAATTAATTTCTTATAGTTTACTTAATTTTCACAAAACTAGTTGCATATTTTTTATGTTTAATTATAAAAAAAATTGGCTTTTATAAATAATAAGTTATAACTTTCTGTGTAAAACAGAATTGTTAGAAATTTAGTTTTGGTTAAAAAATATTAAAATAAGTAATGATATATTTCATAATTTTTACCGCGTTATCATTTACTTATTTTAATGATATATTTCATAATTTTTATCGCGTTATTATTTACTTATTTTAATATTTTGTTAAGCTAAAATTAAATCTCTAACAATTTTATTTTACACAGAAAGTTATAACTTATTATTTAGCTCGTTAGTCTAGATTTATTTGCATATTGTTCCCCGTTTTTAAAGTTATTTCCCCGCTCATCTTTCAACTGCCATCAACAAGGTTTATTAATTTCATTTCGCGTTGAGAGATATTTCGCTGGCATTGGAAGAATTCCAATGCCGTAGCATTTCAGAGCATTTCAGTGCTGTGTTTTCTTGTTTTGCCTGTTGTAGCCGCTCTTATCTTTTATTATGAACTGCAGCTACAATTTCGCTAGCGATGTCAGCGCATGATTTACGAGGCCGTGGCTTAAAAATGAAATTTTGTAGTAAAAACCTGGAGTTACGAGTGAGAACAGAGAGAACAAAGTACGTACATAAGACACTGGGACAGACACAAAAACCCTTCTATTTTTTTGTGTTCTCAACTGAAGTTTTGGCCGCAAAACAGGAAACGGAAATGAGTGTGCAGGACGATGGCGACATGTGAAATGTGTTTGGCCCCAAACCACTTGATATGAAACAGAAGCGGCAAAAAGCAGAAAACTTCCCAACACACATGCAAAAATAAACGGGTTCAAGTGGCGCTCGTAAAAACCGAGGAACAGGAACAAGAGCAGGAGCAGCAACGGGAGCAGCCAAGCCAAAGGATAACTGTTGAATTGCTGGCCATAATAACAAGGCATGCCACATCGCTATATATATATATGGATATAGAAATGTTTGCATGTGTGTGTGCGTGTGTGTGTGTGTGGTTTGAGCTTGTCGCGTAGCAACTTGTGGCCAAGTTAATAGCAGCTAACAACATGCTGACAAACAGAGAAATGTCGGCACATGTTAAGGTTCATGTGACCAGAATGAATGCAAATTAAGTCGAGGAGCAACTTTTATGCATCCCTATAACGCACTAGCTGCACTAGATAAATGAAACGGCAATGCGAAAAGTTGCTTCACCTGTAGCCAACAACATCATTTGGAATTAACCAAATTACGCCAATTATTTCAAATTATGAAAGGTGTCGGAAAAGGAACTTTTAAAGCACACAAGCCAATCTATTCGGCAAAATATTTATAAATATTTATAAGGATTTGTTTTAATATAAGTAAAAATTTTTTAATTGCTTAAATAATATTTAATCAGCCTAATTGAGCAATTATAGCTACATAAAGTCTGGTTTAAAAGACAATAATTACAGAATATTAAATTATAATAAAAGAAGTTTATTTCTAAATATTTAAAAAGAATTTTTTTAACATTTGCAAATATTTGCCAAAAAATATACAAGCTTTTTAATAAGCTCATCTACTTAATTATGCAACAAATTAATAGACCCTTTTACTTTTCAAAATTTTAAAAATTTTAAAAATATGTTATCTAAATATTTAAGAGACAAAAATTATAAGTCAAATATAAAAATTAAATTAATAATTTAAATATAACAGAATAAGTATATAATTTTGAAAACAATTTAAAATCGTATTTCAAGTTGTATAATCTAAGCTTAATTTAAGTTGAATACATCAATTTACGTTATGTGACTAATGCTCTAAATTATAAGTTTTTTGTACTTGTAACATTAGTTATTACTCCAGTATTAAATAAATAAATAAATAATATATGAAGTCTGGTTTATGCAGATATAATTTGAGCAAATAGTCAGAGTTTAAATATAAACATTTTTCATGTTTTAAGTTACTTAAAAAGATATGAAAATTACGCACTTTTTAAATACATATTATTTCTTAAATTTAATTTAATAAACTCTTAATTTAACCCACAAAGAAATTCACAAATAATCTCTTAACAGAAATGCGCAAAAGGCATCGAAAATTAATTAAAATAAATGCAAGTACTTCATTTCGCAGCCTTTTGCGGCGCATTCTACAATGCAAAAGAACGACAAAAATGCCTGCTGGAATGGCAAGAGAAAGAGAGAGATGGAGTGGGAGAGAAGAAGAGAGAGAATAAAATATGTACAAGAAAATGCGATTAATTGAATGACATGGACAGCGCATTAATGCTTGCACATTGCCCAATGCAGTTTTGCAATAAAGCACAAAGCAAAATAGCCAAAGCAAAACAAATCCAGGAGAAACAAAAAGAAAGAAATCAAATGGAATAAAATAAAAGCGGGAATGCTGCGTGCTGTGAAAACAATCCAATCAATTTATTAATTAAGCAAGCCACTCGCAAAGGCAGCGGAATAAAACACCACGAAACACAGGGCGTATGCGTAACGCTTAAGCGGCAATTGTCTGTCTCCCCTGCCACTCCCCTCGCACTAACACACACTCTACTGCTATTTGTCTAGCTTTGTGCAATGGATTTTTAATGTTTTCCATGGGGTGTCCTTTGGGGATGGGGAAGCGGGGGGTGTCGTAGTTCTTGTAGTTCTTGGCCAAAGGCGAATGCCAATGCCACAGCGAATGTAACGCATTGTTAAGTCCGCTTGGCACTTTTCGCACGCGGTGCAAGCAGAGGGGGCAGGAGACGGCAGTGGCAGAGGGTGGAGGGAGGGGGAGGGCAAAACTTGGACTTTAATGAGCCAACAGCAATTACGGCAAACATTTGGTCCATTGCAAATGTCTCAACGTTGGCAAACATTTTAATTGCATTTTGCTTTCTATTTTATGGGCAACAGCAGCTTAATGTCCGCTGCAAGCATAATTATAAACTGACCACAAGTAATGAAATATATATTAACTACTTCTATGAAAATCGTTAAACTAAGCTTAGATATTTAAGTAGCACAACTAACGATCGTTTTCCGCTAGCCTTATTGCTTGTCAAAGCTAAATATGTTTGATTTCCGATCGTTTTTAGCTGCAAACAAATGTTGTGTGTTTGGATGAGTCATGCAATTAAACAGAAATAGTATTTGGTACAGTTGGTACAGTCGCGACTGGAAGTGCGCGAACGAACTGCAGGCGCAGGCAAATTGCAGAGAGAGCAACAGTAGAGTTTACTCTAACGCTCTTCTGCCGATCTGACTTGCTTATCGAACTCTCGCTCGCCGAACTACCGCAGCCCCAACTCTCGTCGGCCAAACTCTCGCTGGCCGTACTCTCGCTGTCAAACTCATCCAAGCTCAACTCTCGGTGGCTCAACTCTCGCTGGCTCAACCCTCGCTGGCTCAACTCTCGCTGGTTCAACTCTTGATGGCCCAACTCCCGTTGGCTCAATTCCCGCTGGCTCAACTCTCGCTGGCTCAACTCTCGCTGGCTCAACTCTTGCTGGCTCAACTCTCGATAGCTCAACTTTCGCTGACTCAACTTCCATTGGCCCGATTCCCGCTGACTTAACTCTCGCTGGCCCAACTCTCGCTGGATGAACTCTCGCTGGCTCAACTCTCGCTGGCTCAACTCTCACTGGCTCAACTCTTGCTGGACCAACTCCCGTTGGCTCGATTCCTGCTGGTTTAAAAATTTAAGGAGCATTAATAAACAAATTAATAGTAAAATTGTATTTAATGTAAACTTAGTGCAATTGAATATTCTTTTTATACCCTGTACCCATTGAAAAATGGGAAAAACAGGGTTAATAACTTTGTCAGAATGTATGTAACAGGCAGAAGGAGGCGTGGCAGACCCCATAAAGTATATATATTCTTGATCAGGATGATGAGCTGAGTCGATATAGCCATGTCCGTCTGTCTGTCTGTCCGTCTGTCTGTCCGTCTGTCTGGATGAACGCTGAGATTTTCTAAACTACAAATGCTAGAGAAGCCGTTTTGTTCATATTCGAAAGGTGTGTACCATACGCTGATCAAGTTTATTTCAAATCTTAGATGCCACGCCCCTTCCGCCTGCAATGTACGGAAAAAGAATTCATTGACCAATTAAAGACATACAAATCTATATACACATATTTTGTCTTCAGTAGTTGGTAGATAATAATACAATCTGCAAATTCTGTGAATTTCATCAAAATCGGTCCATTATTAACAGAATTATGATGATTTAAAGGATTCCACATTTTTTGTAGATTTGTATGGCAGAGTCTCACATATAAATATACGTGCTTCGAAAATGTGTATGTGTATTTTTGTGTGTATGTATATGGTCAAGAGCTCAGCAGCTGTTTGACCAAATGCTTGCGAATGGCGTTGCCAGAACGTTAGAACGCTTGCCCGCTAGACTCAAACGTTTGCTAAATAATTACTTTATCAGTAATTACTAATGCTTATAAATAATATATCGGGGAGAAAAACATTTTATATATCTAATAATAATAAACTATAGTAAATAAAATGTATATTAATAATTAAAAGTCATAATAAATATGCACATTTGAATTTTGCCAATTGCGCGCTCATTTTTCCATTCACAATGAGCACCTTTCGATAGACGATGTCTATTCGATAGTCAGACCGATTTGTGCGCTTCGTTCGATCGTTTGCGAGTTTTTCAACAAATACGTTTTTCTATCGTTTTTTTTAAAGTTATTAACATTCTAAAGTGCAATTATCATTCCGAATGTTAATACATATACTTAGACGTGATACGTTGCGTAATTCGTGCGTTTTAATATAAATTAGAGTGTAATTAGACCCTTTACTTTAAAAAAGTAAAAAGGGTCTATTAACTTAGTGCAAAGAGGAAATGTGTGTAACACCCAGAAGGAGGCGTGGCAGACCCCACAAAGTATATATATTCTTGATCAGGACGACAAGCCGAGTCGATATAGCCATGTCCGTCCGTCCGTCTGTCTGTCCGTCTGTCCGTCTGTCTGTCCGTCTGTATGAACGCCTAGATCTCAGCAACTATAAGAGCTAGAGACACCATATTCGGGATCTAGATTCTCCTATTTCGCGAGCAGCACGAGTTTGTTTCAGATTTTGGATACCTCCCCCCCTTCCCCCGCAAACCACAAAAAGCTGCTGTAGCCACAGTTTTAAAGCTATTGATTTGCAATTCAAATGATTGAGCAATACCTCTTCGTGTGGTCTTCGTCCTTCTGCCTGCTACATACATTCTCTCAAAGTTATTAGCCCTGTTTCAACCCATTTCATGGGCTCATTCTATCGACGCTGTGAATTTTGTTTCGATCGGATAAGAAACAGCGAACATATGCCACAGAGAATTTGCCGCACTAGGCAGAGGGGGGGTGGTGTGCCTTGCATACGCGGGTAGCTTAGTGTGTGTGTGTCTGATTGTGTTTGTATGTACGTAAAGGGTCTCCTACGGTCGGTTACGTCCGACTGTAGCCTCCGTCCCACTGATCTGCCCCGTCCCTATATTAATAAGACTTGCGTATGTGTGTGTGTGTGTGTTTGCGCGCAATTGGCCGCTAAATTATTACATTTTTAATATCGTTTAGTAGTGCAAAATATTTTAAATTATATACTGTACGGGCGAGCGCGCAGCGCGAGCTGTGGTACAGGGTATTAGACAGTCGGGCTTGCCCGAAAATCAAAATCTGGCCAAATACGAGATATCGATTTTTTCGACTTTTTATATATAAATATATTCATTTATTTTATTTCCATAAAATATATTCTAAATTGATAGAAAAGTCTAAATTAAATTTAGAATCGAATTAAAATATCAAAATTGATAAATTGAATATCATTATTGATTACTGATGTGGAAATTACAGCACTATTTATCGAGACCAATTAAAATTTGTAAAACGAAAGTTTAGATTTGATTTTATTGTGATATTTAAATTTATAATAATACTATTTATGCATATAAGCAAATGACAACTTTCGCCAAGAACTAAATTGCCAGAAAACTAAAAGATGGCATGTATTGCAGACTACAAAAATACATATGCTATAAAACGCAAAAATATAAAACAGATTAACAGTGGTAGTGAAGTTTTCAGATAACAAGTTCTTCAACAATTTCGACATGCAACTTCTTCGAGTAATATCGTCAGACATTTAGCTCAAACTTCTGCGATTTTCTCTTGAGCATTTCTCCAACCCCAGTCAAAACTTTTCAGATAGTTCTGGCGCATGCGTAGGACTGGAAACCAGCCCACAATTTGGCACTGAAATGCACTCAACAGCATGCAGGCTCAAACCCATCTTTGGCTGAAATACCAGTACGTGAAATAGTGAGCATAGTTATATATATATGGGCATAATTGTTGGCCAGAAAAATATGTATTTGCGTATAATATATGAGCATGAAAAATGTAAAAAACAATTGCAGCTAATTGGCCATAATCAAGCCGAGTGTCATAAATTGGCATAAACAAGGCCAACAAATCAACGCAGTTTGGCATTTTTAATTTTTAATTGTGATTGAGTTGGCTGCATAAATCAGCAAATTAAATTACAAACAATGGCAATAAAATCTAACGAAAGCACAATTTCCCCTCTCCATTTCTTTCTCAATTTTCCCATTCTTGTTGTGCCCTGTACCCATTAAAATTGGGATAAAACAGGAATAATAGATTTGTGCACAGGTATGTAATAGGCAGAGGGGGACGTGACACACCCTACGAAGAATATAAATTCTAAATGCTGAGATCTTAGAAACCATAAGAGCTAGAGCAGACATTTTTGGTATGTAGGTAGGTGTATTCAATGAGCAATGATATTGTAAATATAAACTCTTTAGCATTATATTTATCTATCCTGAATATATCGATAAAATCGGTTAATAAACACAGAAGTTATTAATTGAAAAATATTAGAGATTTAAGTTATGGTGAGGACAACTAAGTAAGAAGAAACGTCATTGCTGCACTTCGATTAATATGATTATTTAAAATATTTTAAAATTATATATCAAATATAGGGAACAGGCCATTTCACAGTCGGGCGCTTCCGACTGATCTGCTAAGCCCGTTCTGGTACTTTTTTGCTTTTGGTTTGTTTATGTTGGCACGCTGCTTTTTGGCTGGCGACAATTTAATTACAATTGCAGTGCGAGCCGACGCGCTGACGCCACAAAATATGCTAATTTATATTTATATGAATATGGCAAGCTGCAGGCAGCATTCAGCATTCGGATCCCCCCAAGGGCAGCTCCACTTATCCCTCCATCCGGTTTACACCGCCTCATGCCCCCTATATGCACTGTAAAATATTTTTGGTGGCCGCCGCCAGCGACTGCGGTCATAAAATTTATTGTTGCCAAATGCATATTTGTCACATTTGCAATGTGTTTGGCGGCACAATTTATAAGCAACTGGGGAGCTGGCGCTTTTGGCCGCCAATAAAACCAAAACCCCAATACCTAAAATAGCCAACTGGCGACCGTTTTCCGCTAGCTTCTAGCTAAATATGCATCGGTTATCCGCTGAGAATTTCGACGCACTTCAGCTGGTTCAAGGCTTTGCCAAAAAGAATATTTATTAAGTATTTTAAAAAAGCTGGCAAGCCGGTAAAATTTATATAAATCTCTTTTAAAATATTGTAATATGTATTTATGTTGTACACATATATTAATTAAATTATTAATTTTAGCATTAATAAATATTATGCATTAAATATTGAATGATTTAATTATTAAATGGATTATAAAACCATATAAAATATATTTTTATTAAATTAAGAAAGAAATATTATCATTATTATATTCAAATGTTTAATTTAATTTATGCACATTTTATCTATTGATTTTAATTTAATTTGATAAGCATTTATTAATAAGTAAATTCTTGATTGAACAGTCGGATGCTATCGACAGACACTCGATTCGCTTTGCTCTCACTTCAGCAAGCAG
>JAWNNJ010000585.1:0-20145 GCA_035045125.1 Hypselothyrea guttata
AATATACTCATCAGATATGCCACTACCCGAGCTGACGCAGAGGCGTGAATACTTGGCTCCTCATCAGGATCGAATGCTGTTATCCACCTATGCTGACGACACTGTTATAATGTGTGCAGCTGAAACGCCAGAACATGCAGTACGAGCGAACCAGGATTATCTGCGACACTTTGAATGCTGGGCCAAAAAGTGGTCAATCAACGTTAATGCCAGCAAGACAGGCCATGTATGCTATACGTTGAGAACCCTAAATCCAGCAAATATACAAGTAACACCATTACTATATGGACAGAAGATTCCATGTAAAAAAGCACAGACTTACCTGGGAATTGTACTGGATCGTAAGCTCACACTTAGCGCACATGTGACACAACTCTGTATAAAACTCAGAGCTAGGGCAATCAAGTTGGACTGGATCATCGGACTGAATAGTAAACTGCCAAAAAGCTGCAAGGCTCTAGTAATTAAACAGCTAATTATGCCTATCTGGCAATACGCACTGCCTGTGTGGGGAGCATTAATTTCAGAATCCCAGCTTCTTCGGGTACAGCGCCTGCAAAACAAAATATTAAGAAAGTCTATCAAGGCTACAAGATACGTGAGAAATGATGCAATAAGGCTTACTTACGATATTAAATCTGTTGAAGAAGCTTACCAATTGCAAAGTGGCCGCTTTGCCAACTGTTTAGCTAGCCACAGCAATCCAGAAGCACGCAAGCTGATATTACAGCCATATATACCTCAACGTCTTGTTAGGCCTAGGTACCTACAGCAACTGGAACATTTATTTCTTCCACTCCAACCGGCAATCCAACAGCTTCTCCCACAAATTGGCAGCACTGATCGTCAAGCGCAGAGGCAACTATTGAGGGATAATCTTCCCACTCTTCTGCGACTACACGAAGAGGAAGTAGAAAGGCACGAAGCAGCGAGATTGGCCACCTTACAGGCGAGGCGACGACAGGAACTGGCACAACATCCACCTGAACGTTTTCCTGAACACAGAATAAATCATCTCAAAAGACTGTACCGCGTAGGCGAAATTACAAGAGAGGCAATACTTACCAGCATTGAAGGGCAACCCCTGGCCATTAAACAAATCATTATGTATGATTATGTTCCGACTGCGGATGAAGAAAGGCAAGCTTTGGCTGACAGGCTCGCATCTCGGAGGCGCTTTCTTGAAAACAATCGACCTTTTAGATTTGGAGAAAACGATATTAACTTTCTTAGAAGACGACATAATAAAGGCGAACTTACCAGAGATTCTGTGATCCTAATCATGGAAGGCCAGCCGCTGATAATAAAGCAACTCATCCTGCACGATTATGAGCCGGCTAATGTTGAACTGGACCTTACAGTGGGACCATTGCAGCAGACGACAGACGAGGAGCAACAAAATCGTATCCAGCAACAAACAGCAGCCACTCAGCAGCCCACAGTAGCACAGGTAGAAGAGCCAGCAAACCATCAGCCAATTTCTACAGCTCCAAACCAACTGCCAATTAGTTGGGAATATGTTGACTTAACTGCGTCCACACAGCAAGACCAGCAGCTCCAGGTTTCTGAGCAAGCCTTTCTGGAACACGGCCTGGAGACGATTACAAGCGACTTGGAAAACCTTCTGGATGATGCTTTCCAAGAAGAACAGCCTGCAATAATCCCGGCTCTGCGTGGCAGATCTGGAAGTAGCAGACATTCTATGCCAAACGTACTGCTGCACCCTCTGGACGACGCAATCAATGATGAGCAGCCTGTCACGCTTTCGGCTCAGCGCTGTACAGCTGAATGTGGCAAACACATCACGCCAAATACACTACTGTTCTGCTGGTCGTTAATGGCCAGTATGAGTAGAATGTGTCCACCAGTCTCTTTCGCAGGTTCTCCCACACAGATGCAAATACTTTCTACCCATAGACTGGGAAGACGATCAGGACTCTTTGAGCTGCTGCACAACGAGCCTGCAACTGAAGGATGGCGTTTTCACTGGCAGCGTCCACCAGAGCACATGCAGCGAAGAGGCACACAGTGCAGGGGCACAAAGCGCAGAGTTACGAAGCGTCTGACGGCTGCTGCTTTGCTTGGGCCGTCTTCCTGAAATGATAATAATAATTTTTAAATTATTTCTTGCATTTAAAATCATTTAATTTTAATAATTTGTTAATCCACGTGATAATTTTCACTTCTTATTGCCAAGTATGGCTGCGATCTTTTATACAATAACGTACTAAAAAATACCATAAATGAAATCTGTTAAGTCAAATGTATTATGTTAACATAACATTGTTATAAAATACCAAATACTATGTTAAGGGTGCCAATGTTAATTTCCCGCTGTTTTTTAAAATGTAATTCAAACTTAATTATGTTGCTATTGTAAAAGTAATTATATAAGTTGATGCAAATAAAAGAAACCTCCAGTCTGTTGCTGGTTGGGCAAGTGTTAAAAAAAAAAAAACACAATACGGAAATCCGCTCTGGACTGGATATTGATGATGCCATCGACATTTTTATGCGCAATATAATTGAAGCTTCGCAGACTGCAACACGCCACTTACGCAGCACTCATAACTTCAATCGAAATCGCCATCGAAATAACTTTGCGCTGGATGAGCAAACCAGAAGATTACTTGCCAACAAACGTCAGCTCAAACAAGTCCTGATGGCGACGCGTACTCCAGAAGCAAGAAGGCACTATAGGGCAGCGCAAAATAAGCTGAAGAAAGCGCTTATAATTCTAAAAAATAAAAATATTAATAAACAATTAGAAGGCATTGATATACACGATCGGTACAAAATGGAGAAATTATGGAAGCTCACCAATTCGCTGAAGAGGCAACCGCAGCCCAACTGGCCACTGAAAATTCCATTGACGGCTCCTGGGAGCAACACTATTGGAATTGGGAGACAGAGTAATCCCGCTGTCAGATGGACCAAAACTACAGTAGAAAAGGCGGAAGAGTTTGTCGTACATCTGGAGCAGCGATTCAGCCCGAATCACACCAATACAGTTGCTGAAAGACAAGATATCTTAAATGAGCTGAATCAGCAAAAGCTATCAAAACAACAACTTACCTTTGCTCCCAATGAGCCGCAGCAGCAACAATTCAGGCCAGTAACGCTTGGGGAACTGAAACTGGAAATCGCCGCTCTGGAGTTATCCAAATCACCTGGAGAGGATAAGATAGATAACAGAATTATTAAAATATTGCCACAAAAAGCTCTCTTATACTTACTTTTAATATACAACTCTATCCTGCGCACTGGTCATTTTCCCAGCAAATGGAAGCATGCTGGCATAACACTGATCCTTAAGCCTGGCAAAAACACAGCGGAAACATCTTCCTACCGGCCAATTAGCCTTCTTGCAGGAATGTCCAAACTCTTCGAGAAGCTGCTGATGACGAGGCTATTTGAAGTTCAGGAATTTGCCACAGCTATCCCCAGCCACCAGTTCGGCTTTAGACGTGAACACGGCTGCGATCAACAAATTGCTAGAGTGACTCAATTTATTCTCCGTGCATACGAAGAGCGGCAGTTCTGCTCAGCAGTATTTATTGACATCTCGGAAGCGTTTGATAGGGTCTGGCACGAGGGATTACTCTGGAAATTAATAAAGATACTACCGATTAATTTATATAACATAATAGAAAGTTATTTAAATAAACGTACCTTTATAGTTAACTGCAATGATGGCGTGAAGTCCAGGATTGGCCAAATCACAGCTGGAGTGCCGCAGGGCAGTGTTTTGGGCCCAATCCTCTACTCAATATACTCATCAGATATGCCACTACCCGAGCTGACGCAGAGGCGTGAATACTTGGCTCCTCATCAGGATCGAATGCTGTTATCCACCTATGCTGACGACACTGTTATAATGTGTGCAGCTGAAACGCCAGAACATGCAGTACGAGCGAACCAGGATTATCTGCGACACTTTGAATGCTGGGCCAAAAAGTGGTCAATCAACGTTAATGCCAGCAAGACAGGCCATGTATGCTATACGTTGAGAACCCTAAATCCAGCAAATATACAAGTAACACCATTACTATATGGACAGAAGATTCCATGTAAAAAAGCACAGACTTACCTGGGAATTGTACTGGATCGTAAGCTCACACTTAGCGCACATGTGACACAACTCTGTATAAAACTCAGAGCTAGGGCAATCAAGTTGGACTGGATCATCGGACTGAATAGTAAACTGCCAAAAAGCTGCAAGGCTCTAGTAATTAAACAGCTAATTATGCCTATCTGGCAATACGCACTGCCTGTGTGGGGAGCATTAATTTCAGAATCCCAGCTTCTTCGGGTACAGCGCCTGCAAAACAAAATATTAAGAAAGTCTATCAAGGCTACAAGATACGTTAGAAATGATGCAATAAGGCTTACTTACGATATTAAATCTGTTGAAGAAGCTTACCAATTGCAAAGTGGCCGCTTTGCCAACTGTTTAGCTAGCCACAGCAATCCAGAAGCACGCAAGCTGATATTACAGCCATATATACCTCAACGTCTTGTTAGGCCTAGGTACCTACAGCAACTGGAACATTTATTTCTTCCACTCCAACCGGCAATCCAACAGCTTGTCCCACAAATTGGCAGCACTGATCGTCAAGCGCAGAGGCAACTATTGAGGGATAATCTTCCCACTCTTCTGCGACTACACGAAGAGGAAGTAGAAAGGCACGAAGCAGCGAGATTGGCCACCTTACAGGCGAGGCGACGACAGGAACTGGCACAACATCCACCTCAACGTTTTCCTGAACACAGAATAAATCATCTCAAAAGACTGTACCGCGTAGGCGAAATTACAAGAGAGGCAATACTTACCAGCATTGAAGGGCAACCCCTGGCCATTAAACAAATCATTATGTATGATTATGTTCCGACTGCGGATGAAGAAAGGCAAGCCTTGGCTGACAGGCTCGCATCTCGGAGGCGCTTTCTTGAAAACAATCGACCTTTTAGATTTGGAGAAAATGATATTAACTTTCTTAGAAGACGACATAATAAAGGCGAACTTACCAGAGTTTCTGTGATTCTAATCATGGAAGGCCAGCCACTGATAATAAAGCAACTCATCCTGCAGGATTACGAGCCGGCTAATGTTGAACTGGACCTTACAGTGGGACCATTGCAACAGACGACAGACGAGGTGCAGCAAAATCGTATCCAGCAGCAAACACCAGCAACACAGCAGCCCACAGTAGCACAGGTGGAAGAGCCAGCAAACCATCAGCCAATACCTACAGCTCCAAACCAACTGCCAATAAGTTGGGAACTTATTGACTTAACTGCGTCCACACAACAAGACCAGCAGGTCCAGGTTTCTGAGCAAGCAATTCTGGAACACGGCCTGGAGACGATTACAAGCGACTTGGAACACCTTCTGGATGATGCTTTTCAAGAAGAACAGCCTGCAATAATCCCGGCTCTGCGTGGCAGATCTGGAAGTAGCAAACATTCTATGCCAAACGTACTGCTGCACCCTCTGGACGACGCAATCAATGATGAGCAGCCTGTCACGCTTTCGGCTCTGCGCTGCACAGCTGAATGTGGCAAACACATCACGCCAAATGCACTTCTGTTCTGCTGGTCATTAATGGCCAGTATGAGTAGAATGTGTCTCACCAGTCTCTTTCGCAGGTTCTCCCACACAGATGCAAATACTTTCTACCCATAGACTGGGAAGACGATCAGGACTCTTTGAGCTGCTGCACAACGAGACTGCAACTGAAGGATGGCGTTTTCACTGGCAGCGCCCACCAGAGCGCATGCAGCGCAGAGGCACACAGTGCAGGGACCCGACGCGCAGAGTTAAGAGGCGTCTGATGGCTGCTGCTATGCTGGGGCCGTTCTTCCTGAAATTATAATAATAATTACTAAGTTAGTTCTTGCAGTTAAAACTATTTAATTTAACCAATTTGCCAATCCACGTGATTATTTTCACTTACTATTGCCAAGTATGGCTGCGATCTTTTTAACAATAACGTACTAAAAAATACCATTAGCCAATTCTGTTAAGTCAAACATACTATGTTAACATAACATTGTTAGAAAATACCAAATACTATGTTAAGGGTTGCCAATGTTAATTTCCCGCTGTTTTTAAAATGTAATTCAAACTTAATTATGTTGCTATTGTAAAAGTAATTATATAAGTTGATGCAAATAAAAGAAACCTCCAGACGCAATCAATGATGAGCAGCCTGTCACGTTTTCGGCTCTGCGCTGCACAGCTGAATGTGGCAAACACATCACACCAAATGCACTTCTGTTCTGCTGGTCATTAATGGCCAGTATGAGTAGAATGTGCTCACCAGTCTCTTTCGCAGGTTCTCCCACACAGATGCAAATACTTTCTACCCATAGACTGGGAAGACGATCAGGACTCTTTGAGCTGCTGCACAACGAGACTGCAACTGAAGGATGGCGTTTTCACTGGCAGCGCCCACCAGAGCGCATGCAGCGCAGAGGCACACAGTGCAGGGACCCGACGCGCAGAGTTAAGAGGCGTCTGATGGCTGCTGCTATGCTGGGGCCGTTCTTCTGAAATTATAATAATAATTACTAAGTTAGTTCTTGCAGTTATAACTATTTAATTTAACCAATTTGCCAATCCACGTGATTATTTTCACTTACTATTGCCAAGTATGGCTGCGATCTTTTTAACAATAACGTACTAAAAAATACCATTAGCCAATTCTGTTAAGTCAAACATACTATGTTAACATAACATTGTTAGAAAATACCAAATACTATGTTAAGGGTTGTCAATGTTAATTTCCCGCTGTTTTTAAAATGTAATTCAAACTTAATTATGTTGCTATTGTAAAAGTAATTATATAAGTTGATGCAAATAAAAGAAACCTCCAGTCTGTTGCTGGTTGGGCAAGTGTTTAAAAAAAAAAAAAAAACTGCCAAGGAGCCCACACCGCCAACTTCCGGGGCTGCCCCCGCTTCCAGCGTGCCCTGGCCAATCGGCGTCCGACCCAGTCCGCCGGTCCGGCCGCCACTGCCAGCTTGGGTGCAGCCACCGCCCCTACTACCACCGTCAACACCAACAAGCAGCAGCAACGCCGTGCGCCGGCCACTGCTGCGCCGGCTGGAGTGGTCAGCCGTCAGCCAGCCACTCTGGGCCAAACTCCACCTCAGGCCCCAGCAGCCTCGGCGCCAGCAAAAGAGCCGCCGTCGTTGTTGTTGTCGTCCAAGACGCCCTCATCATCAACAGACGTTGCTCCCGCCAAAGATGCAACGCCCCCCACTGCAATCATCACCAAGCTCGCTACCGTCGCTCCCGCTCCCGCTCCCACTCCCATGGAGTGTTCATCTGAGCCTCCAGTGCCTCAGCCGCAGACGACAACGACAACATCGTCGTCGTCGTCATCATCGCGGCCCATCCAACCGCCCGCCTCAACGGGCAGAGTCGCTACAACAGCGACCGGAATTGGCCGGACGCAGAGGAGAGCGAGACAGCGAGCACAGGCCCGCCTTCGGGCGGCACTCAAGCGTCAGCAACAGACGGGGCTGCAACAACAACAACAGCAGCCCCAAGACCAACTGTCACCATCAACGCTGCAACGACGACAACAGCCACAACAACAACAACCATCATCAACTGCCCGCACCCCTGGCAGCAGCATTAACCCCGGCAACTCTGGCCGCCGTCGCGGCAGAACGAGAGCAGGCACAGGTGCCAACGGCGCATCGGGAGTCGTGTCGGGCGATAGTGGCGTCACCGCCGTCGTCGTCGCCGCCGATCTCCCAGCGCTCGCCGGCAATGTTGTGCGCTCCATGCAGGTGTTCCTGCAGAGTGTGCAACACTTGGCCGGCCCTCCACCTCCTTTGCCGCCGTCGTCGCCGGCGGTCTCGTCGTCATCCATGCCAGGTCAACAAAGGAGCCGCCAACGCCGCCGCTCCCGACGACCACCACCACCATCATCATCATCGGCACCTCCTGCCACGGCCACGGCCACAGCATCATCATCAACAACGGCAAGCAGGGCCAACAGCCGGGCGCCCCTACCGCCCTCCTCGTCGTCATCGTCTTCACATGCCGCCACTACGGCAATGGACGTGGACGAGAATGCGGACATTGACGCCCAACTAATGCCCCCGCCGCCAGCTCCACCACTGCCACCAATGCCAGCTGAAGCGCCGCCCGCCCACGCGCCGCCGGCAGCCTCAAGCCCGGCATGTTCAACATCCCCCACAGACCCAGCGTCTAGTGCCACCGATGCTGGCGATGCTGGCGTTGCTGGCGATGCAGCCGACGACGACAACGAGGTGTCTATTGTATTCACCTAATCGTCGTCCACATCGCCGCCACCACCACCCTTTCAGCATCAACCACTCACCAAGGCCGCCGCATCACACCAAAGCTGACGGCCTTCCATTCTCTGTCATCACTCTGCTGCCCTGTTGCACAGATCGCACTCGTGTTTCGGCTGGCGCAGGCGTCGGCATTCACTCGTATATTCACACTTGAATATATCGAAGTTGAGTGCACTCGGCGCCTGCGTCAAAGTCGTCTCAAATTTCCCGCCAAAACGCTGGCAGGGAAAACTCTTGCACCTCCTCACTTTCAATTCCTCTGAACTCTCTCTTTCAGAGGCAATTGCATCACACGCTCGCATCATCAATAAATTGATTGATTTTTCTCTCAAAATCAATCAATTTACCTGCTCTGCCATCAATTGAGTTCAAATCGCACTCTGCCATCAATGTTCTGGCACTGGAGCGGCCATTCGGCGCGGCGCCTTGCCGCTGCGTTGTTGTTGTTGCTGCAGCAGATTGGTTTAGTGTCTCTGCCTGCGGGCCCCGGCCGTCTACCTGTCGACTCTGCCGAATGCCTTGGCATTCGCTGAGAGTTTTCAGGTGCGTCCCGGGGCCCGCAGGCAGCGATACTCCTGCTCGCTCACACTCGCAGCTGGGCTCGCGTCAGCGCGATAAGCCGGTTTCCTGCCAGAACACACATACACCCACTGCCAACAACAAGAGTATCTGTGTGATGACCAGTAGAGCAGCAGCTGTGCCGCAGTGTGAGTGTATCTCTCTGGTACACACCCAATCACACTCGTCACGCCCTCTCTCTCTCACACTCGTACCCAATGTACACAAAAGCACTCGGTTGCCGATTGTACTAACGTCGGCTGCCGAACTGCTTCGTCAACAACTGAATCTCTGATTTAAATTTTAGATTTTGTTTATTAACATTTCTCTTGTGTTTGTTTCCGAGGTTCACCGAGGATCGTTCGTGGCTGTTGGCCGGCCACATCAGCTGTCCGGGATCGAGAGCCCTCTCCCGCAGCCGGCCGGCCGCCATACATATAAAAGAATGATCCGTGTCCGGGTCCACTGCGGCCCATCCATCATTCGGTCAGCGAAGCGGCCTACACCTGCCAGATGAGGACATTACAGCACTCGCGTCAAGATGTCCCCCAGCACGGTGGCCGCTCCAGCCGATCAACAGTTCAACTCTGGCAATTTGCCAAATAATCAAAACTCTGTCATCAACATGAGTGTGTGAACGTGCGTGTGTGCAGCCGCCGCGCCCCCGAGTGGGCTGAGCATCTCGCCCACTCTGACAAACGGCCACACACGCTCACACACACACACACACATATACAACACACACATAAGTATCGCCGAGCAGCAGGTCTCTAAGCCGGCTGCACCAGAACTTTGCCATAAACAAGATTTTAATTTGAATTCTGGATTTATTTATTAATATTTCTTTCATTCAAATTAGAATCGGAACAACAACAAACGTCATCAAGATCTGCCTGGATTGAGTTGTCTCGTCCAGCAGCCATTTGTACTCCGTCATCCTGCTGATCCTGCCCAGCCTGGCCGTGTTCAACTCGAGGATAACGAGGGTTCTACTCGAGTTTGGCCGGCCGCGGCAGAGATGCAATCCAAAAGGCCCACCTGGTGGGCAGGGAAACATCTGGATGGCCGGGCAGCCCGCCCGAGCACGCAGAGGACGTCCAGACGCTTGCGCCAAAGACGTCCCCCGGCCCGGTGGCCGCCCCGGCCGATCTGGAATCCACCACTGACAATTGTCAATAAACACGCTCTTGGCCGCTTCAGGCCATCGCCATCAACTGGTCCAAAATCTCCGGATTTATGGACCACAATCAACTCTGAGGAGTCGGATCCGGCGTCGAAGCGGACGCAATCGCAAGATTTCGATAACCGCCTTTGCCGCATTCCGCCCTCGGCCACCAAGAGTCTAGAGTTTGTGCATCTGAAATAATGCTGCACAGACTTTAGTTTGCAAATCAGTCATCAAGTCCAAAAGGACAAAACTTTCTCTCTCACCTTCCAGATCAGATCGCGTTCCTGCTCCTGCTCCTGTACCTGATGCTGCACCAGCTCCAGTTCCAGTTCCAGTTCCAGCTACTGTTCTGTTCCTGCCTCACCAGTTAGTCATCATCGCCATCGTTGCCGCCGCCTCCAGGAGTTTGGGGGGGTGCGTGTGTGTGGGAGTACAGGGCCTCTGCAACCAGCCGCCGTCGGCAGTACCTGTCACCGGGGAAAAGCAGTCAGTAAGCCGGTCTGCTGCACGCCTCTCACTCGCACACTGACGCACACACTCACCCACACTCTCACATCATCAAGCTGCCGAAGCCGCCGCCTGACTCGAAGCGAGTCCGAGCCGACGTCCTCGTCGTGTCGTGTCGTCGTCGTGGGATCGTCCATCCGTCATCGTCGACGTCGTCGTCGTCGTCGTCGCCGCCATGCTCCTCGTCCTTGGGTCGCTGTCGAAGCCACAGCCCCCACACCAGTCATCAAGTCCAAGACAAGGACAATACTTTCTCTATCTCATCCTCCAGATCAGTTCGAGTTCCTGTTCCTGCTCCTGTACCTGATGCTGCTCCAGCTCCAGCTCCAGCTCCAGTTCCAGTTCCAGTTCCAGCTACAGTTCTGTTCCTGCTTCACGTTCTCGTCATCATCGCCATCGTCGCCATCGTCGTCGTTGCCGCCGCCTCCAGGAGTTTGGGGGGTGTGTGTGTGTGTGAGTACAGGGCCTCTGCAACCAGCCGCCGTCGGCAGTACCTGTCACCGGGGAAAAGCAGTCAGTAAGCCGGTCTGCTGCACGCCTCTCGCTTGCACACTGACGCACACTCACCCACACTCTCACATCATCATGCTGCCGAAGCCGCCGTCCGACTCGAAGCGAGTCCGAGCCGACGTCCTCGTCGTGTCGTGTCGTCGTCGTGGGATCGTCCATCCGTCATCGTCGACGTCGTCGTCGCCGTCGCCGCCATGCTCCTCGTCCTTGGGTCGCTGTCGAAGCCACAGCCCCCACACCAGTCATCAAGTCCAAGACAAGGACAATACTTTCTCTATCTCACCTTCCAGATCAGTTCGTGTTCCTGTTCCTGTTCCTGCTCCACCAGTTCCAGTTCCAGCTACAGTTCTGTTCCTGCTCCACATCGTCATCATCATCGCCGCCATCGTCGCTGTCGCCTCCAGGAGTTCGGGGGTGGTGGGTGTGTGTACTGAATGCCTCTGCATCAGCCGCCGTCGGCAGTACCTGTAACCGGGGAAAAGCAGTCAGTAAGTCGGTCTGTTGCATGCCTCTCTTTCGCACACTCTCTCATCTCACTCCTGGCCGGATCGCCGTCATCATCAAGCTGCAGAAGCCGCAGCTTAGACTCCACCTGGATCATCAAAATATGTATATATTTTATACTCACCTTGTCCCGTCCGCTTGCCGTCCGTCAGCTTGTCTGCTGATGATGCTGTTGCCGCAGTCTGGATCGTCCGTCCGTCGTGCTGCCGTCTGCTCCACATCAGTTCCAGATTCTGCCGTTTTTACGCCTGCCTGCAACACACCTACCAGATGCCACCCTGCCTGCGCCCTGTTCGGCCGCCGTCGTCATCCGTCTGGAGCCACAGCCTGGACCGTCCGTCCGCCGCGCTGTTGCGAATCGCCCTCTTGTTGCGAACCGCTCCACGGTCTTTGTTGCCACCACCGCCGCCAGTTCCCGTCGCATCCAGTCTACGTTCTACTTACCTGCCATCACGCATACGCCCAGCCGGTTGGCTGCGTTAGGAGCCACAGCCTGGACCGTCCGTCCGCCGTGCTGTCTGTCAGTCTGTCTGCCGTGCTCCACGTTCCCGTTCAGCCGCTACTCACCCGTTTGCTGCTCACCAGTTCCTGCTCATCGTCACCAGTGTGTGCTGTGTGGCGTGAGTGGTGCTGCCGTGCTGCTGCTCCTGCCATGACAAACACCATCTTAGTCTGCAGTCAGTCAGCCAATCAGCCGCCCACTCACACTCGTCCACAGCACACTGCATCATCGCATTCTTCACATCGTCACCATGCCAGCGAGAATCCAGCCGTCTAGATCGTCGTGGGAGGAGGCGTCCAGGATCGTCCATCCGTGTGTGTCGCCTGCTCCCACACACAGCGACCCAGGAACGCTGTTTGTCGCTCGCTGCCGCCGCCAACGCTCCTCGCCGCGCTCAGCTGCTGTTGTACAAACTTTTCAAGTCCCTGTCGCAGCAGCCGTCCTTTCCCTCCTGCAATAGGGGGGGAAAAAGAGGGGAAAATCTGTCAGAAAGAGTACCCTGTTGGAGCGCGGCGAGTGGAGAAATGACGTCGGATCAACCACTCACAAGCCGCAATCCGCGGAAGCACGAAGGGCTACAGTCCCCACCATCCTGCGAGGGATCACCTGTACCACCTGCAAAAATGCGCCTGACCCCGGGGGGGCGTCAGGCGCTCGCGGCCGCCACCACACACCTTCAGATTGAATCTGGGGGTCGCGTGGCCGCGAGTCGTCCGCACCGCGCCTTCCATTCTCGAGAGACGAGGGCACTTGGGCCGTGCGGGCGACGCCCCAGCCCCCTCACGCCACCACATACGCCATCACTGCTGGCTTAAGGCGATAATAGGACGCCGCGCCCCTTCCACATCACGTGCCGTGCCAGCAGCCTTCAATGTCAAGTGCCCCCCCATGTACATGTAGCCCCCATGTTGAATCCCCCTAATATTAAGTGTTTTGTATCATTATTATTTTAAGATTTATGATTTATTGTAAATACCCCCTCCCGCTGCTGAAGCGGTTCATCATCAAATAAACTGCGGGCGTCGACATCCCCATCCCACTGGCCTCACCCCCCCCCCCATCCAGAGGTCTCTCGCTCCCTCGCTCGGGGGGCTGGGTCAGTGGTGCATCGGGTGTCGGCGGCCGGCGCGCAGAAAAAAAAAAATTGTTTGTTATGGTTATTATCCATCATACATCGTATTTTGTTATAAATACACCTCCAATTTTTTCCTCGTGGTCCACTTGATGGCGCTTGAGGAGCATGTCAGTGTATACCAATCTCAGCCTATGGCTCCCGATGGTTAGACAATGATTCAACATACTTATATGTATCAAGCCATAGGCTAGTACATATTATTAAAAAAAAAAAACATTTGCTATTCCCAGTACTACCCCAAAGTAGTTACTTAATGGTCCAACAAACCAACACTTCCGTTGCCATCAAGTAGTTTCTTGTTTAATGGAAAATAAAATATAATAATATTTACACATATAATAGGTTCAAAAGGAAAATTCCGACCCAAGTGATTATGGACCGAACTTAATGTCTCTAAGTACCTGTGCTCGCACTGGTAAAGTTTAATCCTTTACACCTTTGCGCCTAAGCATAAACTCAATTATTCAAATACAAATCAAGACTTGTTTTGTCTTGTTTCCAATAAATTTTTTTATTCAAATAACCTACCCAACAAATGCACCGACTAAATATTGTTAGTAGCATAACCAATTTACACTATCCATTGCCCTAACTACCCCAAAAAGTAGTTAATGTTATGGTTATTATCCATCATACATCGTATTTTGTTATAAATACACCTCCAATTTTTTCCTCGTGGTCCACTTGATGGCGCTTGAGGAGCATGTCAGTGTATACCAATCTCAGCCTATGGCTCCCGATGGTTAGACAATGATTCAACATACTTATATGTATCAAGCCATAGGCTAGTTACATATTATTAAAAAAAAAAAAAAAAAAAACCAAGGCGATGGCAGAGAGAGCGAGAGCGAGACAGAGTGAGACGCCATGCAAAAGAGAGCAGCGAACGTGTTGTTGAATGCATGCATGCACATGTGTGAATACACTCGCACGTTCGCAACCCCTCTACCGCCCCCTCTCTCCCTCCGCCCCCCCTCTCACACCACTCTCCCCCTCTCACTCACTCTCCGCGTCACAGTGCCGCCGCGGCGTGAATGCTGATCAGCCTGCTGCCACTGCTGCCACTGCTGCTGTGATCAAGCCAGCCAATCCGTCCGTCCGTCCGCCCACCCACGTGCCCAATGACTGTCCGCAAGTCAGTCTGCCGCCGCCCTGCCCGACCGGGCAACAACAACAGCAACAACTACCATCAGCACACCGCGCGCGCGTCCCCCCCCACCAAACAGAAGGCAAAACGGCCCGACTAATCGCTACAACACCACCACTAACACCACCACCACCACTGTGCAGAAACATCGCCACGTCCCACCACCAACAACAACAATCAACAACAATCAACAACAATCAACAACACCACCACCACCACCACCACCAACACTATATCTCAGCCTGCCCCCTATGCATGCACCCCCCCCCCCCCCCAACACTACTAACACCATACTAACCAGTAGAGTAGACTTGCTTCCGCCCCGCCCCCCCTCACCCACTGGCAACAATAACCGGCAACAAGGTGTGGCCGCCGCAGTCGGTCCAAGCACCTTACACCGCCACCCACCGCCAGCTGTGGAGCAGCGGCACCAGCGGCAACAACAACAACAACAACCAGCCCAGTTGCATGGCCAATGCACCGAAAAACGCTACCACTCAGCGCTCACAGCACTGTTTAAGCGGAAAAACAATCGTCGTCGTCGTCGTCGTCGTCGTCGATCGACAATCAACGACAACCAACCATACAGACCGGCTCCAGCACAGTCGCAAACAAGTGCAACGAAAAATCGTGCTGGCTGCTGGCTGCGGAATCGGTGCTCAACAGCACCTCAAAGCCATTCGAAGGCGATGCTCTTTGGTGGCGATTCCGCAAATCAGCGGCCAACACAGCAACAGCAACAGCAACAGCAACAACAGCAACAGACAAAACTCTATAAACTATCACATACACACACTAATCACACCGTGATTCCGCTGCTGCACGCCATAGATACCGTTCACACACAATGCTATGCTAATCCACGCAAAAAGAAAAACACCCTTGCTAACCTACTCCTCATTACAGATCAGTACAAATCGCGGCCAGCCAGCCAGCCCACGCAAAGCATAAGCACTTGGCGAGAGCAGCCAATAGCCTCTACAAAATAAACTAGAACGTTCACAGAACGACAATACACCCCATTAGCCATTATAAAGTGCAACAATAACAATGGATGGGGCTTACTGCCCAGACTATAGCGATGAATGGGAATTCAACCAAATCTGCAAAAGTCGTAACAACTACATCATCTACGGCAACAATGACGAGAGAGACAATGACGAATGCATAAACACTAATAAAAAACTGAAAATACTCGCATGGAACGCTGCAGGCCTCAAACAAAATCTCCTCGAACTCGAAGAACACATCAGACATAATAGAATCGATGTGGCACTAATAGCCGAAACACGACTAATTGACTCGGACATTGACTCGATATGCATTAGGGGATATGACCTATACACGGCAAACCATCCAACGGGCAAGAAAAAAGGAGGCTCGGCCGTACTAATCAACACCCGTATAGATCACATCGCCTTACCGACAATCACAACGGTAGCTTTGCAATGTACGCCAGTCAGCCTAAGCTACCCGAACCAGCCATGCATCAATATCACTGCCATATATTGCTCACCAAGCAAGCGCCTAACCAGCCAGGGATTCAGCGCACTCTTCCAAACACTCCAGCCACGCTTCCTTATCGCTGGAAATTGGAATACCCAACATCGCAAATGGGGCAACAGAACCTCTACCACAAGCGGCAGAGTACTATACGCCAGCATAAAGTCCAAAAACTACAAGATACTCTCTACAACTTTGCCCACATACTACCCAAGTGAAGCCAACAAAAAGCCAGCTGTAATTGATTTCGCCATTCACCATGGCATCGAGATCAGCAGCAATGATGGAACACACACTGTCAATACAGACGCTGACCCCGATACCAATAATCTGGACATCATTAATGCTGATGCTAGCGACCAAAACGGCTTAACCAATGCAAAATACCCTAAAATAAGCCGCTCCTTTGACCTCGACTCTAACCACCTTCCATTGACCATAAGGCTCCCGCAGATGGCAAGCACAATACCAGCGAAAACACCACTGCTGCCTAACAATAAGGTGTACACTGTCGAAAGATTCCAAAGCTGGCTCGAAACTAATATACACGTACACCAAGCATTGACCACCAAGCAAGAGATCGATATTGCCATTGAACAGCTAACTTACAATATCCATCAGGCAGCTGAATATGCCTCCTATACTGCAAATATGACGCTGCTGAATACAACGCTGACATCGGAATCATCAGCCTCTCAAATGACGGCATCAGAATCATCATTGTCATCCGTACGCTCGGCAGGAACTTGGACATCTCTAACATCGTCCTCATTGACATCGCTATCATCAACATCACCATCTCTACCGTCACTTGAATTGCCAGTGATAAACCCACCAGCCAATGACAGACATTCTGAAAGACACAGTCAAAGGAGTAATATTCACAAAACTATGGCACTCAGAAGAAAACTAAAACACTCTATCCTAGTCCTCAAAGATGACGCTGCTAAGCCACTGCACAAATCAAAAACAAAACATCTCAAGAAAGCCCTTTCCCAAATCAAAGCAGAGGAAATAGACAAAATCCTAATGGATGTCAACTTTAGAGATTCGGGCAGCATGCTCTCACTCTGGAGACTTATCAGCCAATCAAAAAATAAGCGAACACCAAACTTCCCAATACGCAAATGTGACACCAAAGAGATAAGTGACTCAGACGATAGCGAAGCGGTAATGCAGGATGATGATGAGAGGCCAAAACACAACTGGTGCAAATCCCAAACTGAAAGAGCTGAGGAATATGCCAAACACCTTGAACAAAGATTTAAACCAATCTTGCTCAATACACTCGAAGAACGCATCCACATTGAGGCAATTGTCAGCAACAATGAGCACAACCATGACGACTGCCTTAACAATTACCCTTCATACTACACATATCCTCACCACCAGCATCAACGACAACAACAGAGTCAATACCAGTCCTTATCACAAAAACACAACATTAGACCCATCTCAACTGATGAAATCAAAAACGAAATCAAAAATCTTGAAAATAACAAAGCCCCCGGCGAAGATAGAATTGACAACCAAATCATAAAATCCCTGCCGTATATAGCACTACTCCAACTAGCAATCATCTACAATAGCACCCTACAACTCGAATACTTTCCAGAGCAATGGAAAAAGGCCGCTGTAATCATGTTACCTAAACCAAAAAAGCCAACAGACCAACTGTCCTCATACAGGCCGATAAGCCTGCTGTCGGGACTATCCAAACTGCTAGAGAAGCTGATACTAACACGCCTTTATGAATGCGACCAGTTTGTAAACATAATACCCGATCATCAATTTGGTTTTCGCAGTAAACACAACACTGAGCAACAACTAGCACGTGTCACACAGTTCATTCTGCGTGCTTTTGAGAAATCCCAATACTGCTCTGCAGTCTACATTGACATACAAGAGGCCTTCGATCGCGTCTGGCACACTGGACTATTTTACAAACTAAAAACCATACTACCATGCTCGCTGTACAATATCATCCGTGACTACCTGTCCAACCGTACCTTTGTGGTCCAGAGCCATGCGAAAGCTAAATCTGGTCCAAAGAGTATCATGGCCGGTGTACCACAAGGCAGTGTCCTCGGACCAATACTGTACACGATCTACACGGCAGACCTACCAACCCCAGACCAAATCGCCCACCTTCACAATCCATATGAGATTTCAACATTACTCGCCACATATGCAGATGATACAGCTATTATGGCGGCAGCAGACTCGGCAATAGATGCAGCCAACATGGTTGAACTAATGCTCAACAACCTAATTGACTGGACAAACAAATGGTGCATCAGCATCAATCCCAGCAAAACAGTACATGTACTATACTCCAACAGAAATGCCTTGCGAGAATACGGCCAAATCGAATACTACACTCCAAAAATGATGGGACAGTACATAACCGGCAAAAATACGCACACATACCTTGGTGTCAACCTCGACCGCAAACTAACCATGTACGCACACGTTAACGCCCTAATAACCAAGCTCAAAGAACGTAGGCAAAACCTCCTCTGGCTATTGAGCAAAGATAGTAAATTAACGCTATTCTGTAAAATAATGCTACATCTTCAACTCATATCTCCTATCTGGGAATATGCCCTACCAATCTGGGGCGCCATTGCTCACGAGGATCAAATAGAGAGAATTGAAATCTTCCACGCCAATACAATCAGATACATCACCAGACCACCGTGGCACATAACAAACGATAGAATGTTGGAACTCCTTGAGTATGACACTGTTGAACATACATACGATAAGCTCTCTAGTCGATATGCTGAAAGACTCTACAATCACCCGAACATTGAAGCACGAAAGCTACTCGCTCACCCATACGTGCCAGCCTGCTTAGCTGGCAGCCGAAGTCGTTACCTAATCCAATATAAACGGCATATCAGGAGGGCAAGCCAACCTCTACCAGCCTCCTATGAATTAGCAATGTACACATACTACACACCCAAATACATCGCCCATCTACGCAACAGTAGAGACAACACAACGCGGGAAATGGAAATTGCCAAGGCCAAGCTAAAAAACGACTTTAACCCACTAACCAATAAATACACACTCTGCCCTCCAGTATCCCCCACCCGCCTAAAACAAATAAACTGTGATATTGGGTATCTCAGCAGGCAGATTACAAAACTTGACCAACAAATAGCTAAATTTAGCCAAAAAACAGAGAACAACATGTACAAACACAGACCGCCGTTACCGTTGTAAAATAACAAACACTCACATACACAAACAAACGGCACATCCAGTGTACAAATGCGCACAAGCAAGAGAACTAAGAAACAAGTCCAAATAAGCCAACCAAACACCCCGGACATAGAAATCTCTTGCACTTTGCACATATACACTTTGCACATATACACACCATACATCCACTCACAAAACTAACCACATAACCCCCAAATATCACAAACACACATGTAACACTTGACTAACTACCTCTACTCTCCTCACAGCCGCAAACACCATGACTGGGGTACACCAACACAGCGCAGATGACAAAAAAGAAGAGAATGAGTTAAAAATCATCATATGGAATGCAGCCGGAATAAAGAACAAAATTGCTGACCTGGAGGAGCACATCCATCGACATAACATCGATATCGTAATCATATCGGAAACTAAACTAACCCACGACGATCTCAGGACATTGGATATTAAAGGGTATGTAACACATGCTGCATTCTTTCCATCAGGCACCAGACGTGGCGGCTCAGCCATCATAGTTAGCCGCAACATTGAACACACTATCCTACCCACGCTAGCCACCGAAACCATACAGTGCGCCCCAATTAGCATCAAACGACCAAACCAGCCCCGCACAGTCCTCGCAGCCATTTACTGTCCCCCCATGAGGGGGCTCACAGCGAAGGCATTCAGTCTCCTGTTCAAAGTTTTTGAACCGCGATTCCTTATTGCGGGCGACTGGAATGCAAAGCACCGATGGTGGGGTAACGTGCGAGCGTGCGGCCGTGGAACACAACTAGCGGCCAGCCTAAGATCAGATATCACCACCAGCAACAACAATACTAGTAAATACCATATCCTTGCCACTGGTTCACCCACCCACTATCCGCGGGATGAGCGCAAAAGACCCTCGGCTATTGACTTTGCCGTGTATTGCGGCATACCGAACAAATACCTATACATCAGCACTCTACCAACAACAACTAACCTTACCTCTGATCACACGCCACTGCTAGTCCGTCTCTCGCACAACCCAATAATAACCCCATACAAAAAATCCCTTC
>JAWNNJ010000586.1:0-22456 GCA_035045125.1 Hypselothyrea guttata
TATCCCAAAAAAATCTTTTCGACCGTGTATCAATCTGCGAATCTTTGTTGCACCGTAATAAACTCGACTCATTTCTGGATCGGTTAGTCACTGGTGATGAAAAATGGATCACATATGACAACATAAAGCGTAAAAGATCCTGGTCGAAGCACGGTGAGTCGTCTCAAACGGTGGCAAAGCCAGGACTGACGGCTCGGAAGGTGTTGCTGAGTGTATGGTGGGATATCAAAGGAATTATCCATTATGAAGTGATGCCCTATGGCCAAACCATCAATTCTGACCTCTACTGTGAACAACTGGAACGATTGAAGATTGCACTTGAACAGAAGCGGCCAGCCATGGTGAATCGTAAGGGCGTTGTGTTCCATCATGACAACGCCAGGCCCCATACATCTTTGGTGACGCGTCACAAGCTACGGGAGCTTGATTGGGAAGTGTTAATGCATCCACCTTACAGTCCGGACATTGCCCCAAGCGATTACCATCTGTTTTTGGCCATGCAAAATTTTTTCGATGGACAAAAATTGAGTTCAAGGAAGGATTGTGAAAATCGAATCGCCGAGTTTTTTGCCAGTAGGGACAAGGACTTCTTTAGGAGAGGCATATACAAGTTACCATCAAAATGGCAGAAAATCATCGAAAACAACGGTACATATATCACTTAAATCGGACAATGCTAACTTTATTAAAATAGTCAAAAATCAATAAAGAAACCGGTATGTCATTACCAAACAACCTAATATATATTCAGAATAACAACATTCTATGTTCAATATTACGCATGTTATTCGGTTTTTTTCGATTAGGGTGTAAAGAAGGCGTGGCATTCAAAATTCTGTCTGGCCTTCTGTATGAACGCGTCGATTTTTTATTTATTTCAAATCTTGGATGCCACGCCCCTACCGCCTACAATGAATTAAAATTGTTATTGATTAACCAAGGGTTTTGGCAAATCCTAGACGTTTAAGTCGCCTTAAAGGGCGAGCAGGGAAAAGCCCTCTAGCAAGTCGGCTGTGGTGGATCAACAATCTGTCACTGTAACGACTTGTATGACGTCCAATCTGCTCTTCAATTGTGGTGATTTTTAGGTCTCTATGTAACGTGGAGCCACGCACATACCAGGGACAGTTAGTAATTTGTCGCATTACACGGTTCTGCTATTGCAGAACACGTGTTGAACACGCTTGTAATTTGATTTGGCTGCAATTCCCCAAATCTGCACTCCATATAGCCATATCGGTAATATGCAGAACACATAAACAGCCCTTTTGCATCTCAGCAGTGTGCTTTTCCGGTTAATGAGGCATCGTAGTGATTGAAGTCTGAAATTACTATTTTTAGTTACAGCTTTCAGATGTGGACCCAAAGTGAGTCGCTTATCCAAAGTAATTCCAAGATATTTGGGTTGTAACGGCTGCTCCAGAGTAACTCCTTCTAGTTGGATTTCAGGCGTAGTTGGATATAGTGTTTTGAGTGTGAAACATGGGTTTGTTGTTTTAAGTGGATTGACTTTCATGTTCCACCTTTTGCACCAAGCTGCAAGACTATCAAGATACGCCTGAAGTCCACTAGCTGCTTCAACACGACTGCTAGAGTTGTAGATGACTGCGATGTCGTCAGCATATGTAGCCAAAATAACTTTGGAGGGGTCAACCATATGTTGTTGATTTGGACTTGGTATATCAGCCGTATATAAAGAGTACAGCAGTGGTCCCAAGACACTACCCTGCGGAACTCCTGCTCTCATTAAGTAAGTGGTTGAATATGCGTCTTTAACTTTGACCTTGAACTCCCATCCTTCTAGATATGACTTCAAGATGCCATAGGTGCAGGTAAAAAAGTTTTGATTTTGAATAAAACACCACTATGCCATACTCTGTCGAAAGCATGCTGCATGTCGATAAAGACTGCATTGGAGTATTCAAGGTCATCAAAAGCCTGTAGAATATGTTTGGTGATCCTATGCACTTGTGCAACCGTGCCATGTCCTTCTCTAAAGCCAAAATGGTGATCCGGTAAAATATTGTTTTCATTAATGATGGCAGTCATACGTGTTGCAAGGAGTCTTTCCCACAGTTTGGACAATGATGGTAGGAGGCTTATTGGCCGATATGACTCTGGATCTTCCTCTGGTTTACCTGGTTTGTGAATCATTTGTATTGCTGCTAACTTTCACTGCTTTGGGTACTGCTGAACTCTTAAGATGGCGTTAAAAATTAAAGCTATATATAACAGCGCTTTTGTTGGCAGGGCCTTCAATGTAGCATGACAAATTCTATCAATACCAGGAGATTTATTATTTGGCAATAACTGGATGGCTCTTGATATTTCCTCAAACCTTATAGGCTTAATGGGCAAGGACATTTGCAATGGGGACTCCAGATTAAGATTCGTTTCTTCAACTTGTTCTGCCGTAGCAAATTCAAAAGAAGTGAAGCGTGCCTTGTCTGAAGGGTTGGCGCTGTATTGCTTTTGTACATTTCCACAGTGAGTAGTTACCCTTTAGTTCTGGAGGTGGCGATTGACCCTGCCCGAACTACTTATCGCACTAGTTCCTACATGGGCTGACCCTAGGTAGCCGAACGCCGAACCACCTGTACTTACTGGACTGACTCAAGGGAAATACTTACCGGACTGACCCTTGGTAGTCGAACGCCGAACCTCCTATCGCTGTTTCTTTAGTCTTTATTCCAACGTTTCTGCATTTACAAATACAATTCTAACGCAAGAACTGTTTTTATTTTGCTTTTCGCTCTTTCGCAATGCTCAAGCGCAGCTGTACTTGCCGGATGACGAAATTTTCGGCAGCATTGCAGTTTAAATGAAAGAAGCGAAGTGAGCACAATCTTGAAAAAAATAAGTGCGTGTTAAATATAAGATAAATGAACATCGTAATAAACAACACCTGGCACTGGACATTCTCTTGGAGGAAATGCATTCTTTAAAAGGTAATGTATGATTACGCATACATAATATTACATATATACAAATATTAATATTCTTTTATTTATTTATATGTACATATATATTAGGCTGACCAAAGGGCAACTACAAATTGAAGTGCTCGTGAAAGCTGCCTCCAAGCAAAGCTGGCACTCTGAAGGCGATGTTGTATTACTTTTTAATAAAATTGTTTCAAGTTTCTTTTATTTAATAATATTAAAATTAAATGAAAAGTTTTTTACAAATTGTCGCTATTTGAATTTATTATTTTTGGGTACCCCTAGCGTAAGTACTTACGTAGGTACCCCTATTATAGGTACTTACGTAAGTACTTACGCTAGGGGTACCCAAAAATAATAAATTCAAATAGCGACAATTTGTAAAAAACTTTTCATTTATTTTAATATTATTAAATAAAAGAAACTTGAAACAATTTTATTAAAAAGTAATACAACATCGCCTTCAGAGTGTCGCTTTGCTTGGAGGCAGCTTTCACGAGCACTTGAATTTGTAGTTGCCCTTTGGTCAGCCTAATATATATGTACATATAAATAAATAAAAGAATATTAATATTTGTATATATGTAATATTATGTATGCGTAATCATACATTACCTTTTAAAGAATGCATTTCCTCCAAGAGAATGTCCAGTGCCAGGTGTTGTTTATTACGATGTTCATTTATCTTATATTTAACACGCACTTATTTTTTTCAAGATTGTGCTCACTTCGCTTCTTTCATTTAAACTGCAATGCTGCCGAAAATTTCGTCATCCGGCAAGTACAGCTGAGCTTGAGCATTGCGAAAGAGCGAAAAGCAAAATAATAACAGTTCTTGCGTTAGAATTGTATTTGTAAATGCAGAAACGTTGGAATAAAGACTAAAGAAACAGCGATAGGAGGTTCGGCGTTCGACTACCAAGGGTCAGTCCGGTAAGTATTTCCCTTGAGTCAGTCCAGTAAGTACAGGTGGTTCGGCGTTCGGCTACCTAGGGTCAGCCCATGTAGGAACTAGTGCGATAAGTAGTTCGGGCAGGGTCAATCGCCACCTCCAGAACTAAAGGGTAACTACTCACTGTGGAAATGTACAAAAGCAATACAGCGCCAACCCTTCAGACAAGGCACGCTTCACTTCTTTTGAATTTGCTACGGCAGAACAAGTTGAAGAAACGAATCTTAATCTGGAGTCCCCATTGCAAATGTCCTTGCCCATTAAGCCTATAAGGTTTGAGGAAATATCAAGAGCCATCCAGTTATTGCCAAATAATAAATCTCCTGGTATTGATAGAATTTGTCATGCTACATTGAAGGCCCTGCCAACAAAAGCGCTGTTATATATAGCTTTAATTTTTAACGCCATCTTAAGAGTTCAGCAGTACCCAAAGCAGTGAAAGTTAGCAGCAATACAAATGATTCACAAACCAGGTAAACCAGAGGAAGATCCAGAGTCATATCGGCCAATAAGCCTCCTACCATCATTGTCCAAACTGTGGGAAAGACTCCTTGCAACACGTATGACTGCCATCATTAATGAAAACAATATTTTACCGGATCACCATTTTGGCTTTAGAGAAGGACATGGCACGGTTGCACAAGTGCATAGGATCACCAAACATATTCTACAGGCTTTTGATGACCTTGAATACTCCAATGCAGTCGACATGCAGCATGCTTTCGACAGAGTATGGCATAGTGGTGTTTTATTCAAAATCAAAACTTTTTTACCTGCACCTATGGCATCTTGAAGTCATATCTAGAAGGATGGGAGTTCAAGGTCAAAGTTAAAGACGCATATTCAACCACTTACTTAATGAGAGCAGGAGTTCCGCAGGGTAGTGTCTTGGGACCACTGCTGTACTCTTTATATACGGCTGATATACCAAGTCCAAATCAACAACATATGGTTGACCCCTCCAAAGTTATTTTGGCTACATATGCTGACGACATCGCAGTCATCTACAACTCTAGCAGTCGTGTTGAAGCAGCTAGTGGACTTCAGGCGTATCTTGATAGTCTTGCAGCTTGGTGCAAAAGGTGGAACATGAAAGTCAATCCACTTAAAACAACAAACCCATGTTTCACACTCAAAACACTATATCCAACTACGCCTGAAATCCAACTAGAAGGAGTTACTCTGGAGCAGCCGTTACAACCCAAATATCTTGGAATTACTTTGGATAAGCGACTCACTTTGGGTCCACATCTGAAAGCTGTAACTAAAAATAGTAATTTCAGACTTCAATCACTACGATGCCTCATTAACCGGAAAAGCACACTGCTGAGATGCAAAAGGGCTGTTTATGTGTTCTGCATATTACCGATATGGCTATATGGAGTGCAGATTTGGGGAATTGCAGCCAAATCAAATTACAAGCGTGTTCAACACGTGTTCTGCAATAGCAGAACCGTGTAATGCGACAAATTACTAACTGTCCCTGGTATGTGCGTGGCTCCACGTTACATAGAGACCTAAAAATCACCACAATTGAAGAGCAGATTGGACGTCATACAAGTCGTTACAGTGACAGATTGTTGATCCACCACAGCCGACTTGCTAGAGGGCTTTTCCCTGCTCGCCCTTTAAGGCGACTTAAACGTCTAGGATTTGCCAAAACCCTTGGTTAATCAATAACAATTTTAATTCATTGTAGGCGGTAGGGGCGTGGCATCCAAGATTTGAAATAAATAAAAAATCGACGCGTTCATACAGAAGGCCAGACAGAATTTTGAATGTCACGCCTTCTTTACACCCTAATCGAAAAAAACCGAATAACATGCGTAATATTGAACATAGAATGTTGTTATTCTGAATATATATTAGGTTGTTTGGTAATGACATACCGGTTTCTTTATTGATTTTTGACTATTTTAATAAAGTTAGCATTGTCCGATTTAAGTGATATATGTACCGTTGTTTTCGATGATTTTCTGCCATTTTGATGGTAACTTGTATATGCCTCTCCTAAAGAAGTCCTTGTCCCTACTGGCAAAAAATTCGGCGATTCGATTTTCACAATCCTCCCTTGAACTCAATTTTTGTCCATCGAAAAAATTTTGCATGGCCAAAAACAGATGGTAATCGCTTGGGGCAATGTCCGGACTGTAAGGTGGATGCATTAACACTTCCCAATCAAGCTCCCGTAGCTTGTGACGCGTCACCAAAGATGTATGGGGCCTGGCGTTGTCATGATGGAACACAACGCCCTTACGATTCACCATGGCTGTCCGCTTCTGTTCAAGTCCAATCTTCAATCGTTCCAGTTGTTCACAGTAGAGGTCAGAATTGATGGTTTGGCCATAGGGCATCACTTCATAAAGGATAATTCCTTTGATATCCCACCATACACTCAGCAACACCTTCCGAGCAGTCAGTCCTGGCTTTGCCACCGTTTGAGACGACTCCCCGTGCTTCGACCAGGATCTTTTACGCTTTATGTTGTCATATGTGATCCATTTTTCAACACCAGTGACTAACCGATCCAGAAATGAGTCGAGTTTATTACGGTGCAACAAAGATTCGCAGATTGATATACGGTCGAAAAGATTTTTTTGGGATAACTCATGAGGCACCCATACATCGAGCTTTTTTGTTAAATGTCTCGACTTTAAATGCCTATGGACGGTTTCCGTGCTTAGTTGCAGCTCCTCTGCGATGGTTCTAATAGTCACATGACGATCTCGATCCACTATTTCCATGATTTTATCCGTATCAACGGTCACTGGTCGTCCGGAAGGCTTGGGTGTTTCGGTATCAAAATTGCCACTTCGGAATCGCCTAAACCACTGTTCGGCAGTTTGAATCGAAAGTTTGTTATCTCCTAAGACAGCAATAATCTGTCTGCGAGATTCCGCAGCAGTTTTTCCTTGTGCGAAATAAAATTTCAAAATTGCCCGAATTTCTGCGTTTGTGAACTCCATTCCAATCAATTGTAATTACCAAACAACCTAATATATATATATATATATACTGTTTTGTGTTATATTAAACTATCCTGAAAAGCTCATTGAAATCTGGTAAAAAACACAGGAAATATTAACGAAACAATAATGCAGGCGTTTCCTCGCTCGCATTCTTGCAGCGTGACAATTAAAGCTGGCAGTCATAAAAAAATGAGAAGAAGAACCATGGCTGCTACTCTTCGTGTTAAAGTTTTATTTATTTATTTATTTACTTATTTTATTTAATGTCATCTAAATACAGTCGACAGTGTTAAAGTTACAAAAAAAGTTACATTTTAAAAATTGTTTAAAAATTAATAAGTAGATCTAGGGATGAAAATAAAAGAAAACCAGTAAGGACGGATCTACAGTTCGACGTAACCGACTGTGGATGACCCTGTACTTTGTGTTTTCTTCGCTGTTTCTTATCCGATCGTAATGTAGTTCACAGAATCGGTGGAGTTTTTCATTGCCTACGTACATGCCATATCCTAAGTCTTTAGCTTTAAAACTGTAGCTTTAAAACTGAAAACTTTTGCTAATTTGGTTTTTCGGTTAGCGGAAGAATGGAAGGAGTTATCAAAAAACCCAAACTAACTTGATCTGATGGCTGCATATGTAATGCCAATGTAATTCACAGCATTGACGGATAATGCCAATGGCTGCGTACATGCCAAATCCCAAATGTGTAGCTTTTAAACTGTGGCTGCAGTGGCACTTTCATACATTTATTAAAAAATTGTTTGTTACTTAACTTTGCTAATTCTTGTCCGTTTGTAATGCAATTCACAACATCAACGGATAATTCTATAGGCTACGTACATTTCAAAATGAAAGTCTGTAGCTTTATTATTGTGGCTGCAGTGGCACATACATGCATTTTGAAAAAAATTGCCTCTTCGCTATTTTTAATTCAAATCATAAATAAATTTAAGGAATCGGTGGAGAATACCATAGATTACGTACATGCCAATTTACAAGGCATGTAGCATGTAGCTTTATTATTGTGGCTGCTGTGAGCTTATCATTTTCGAGATCTTTGAGGTAGGTGTCAGATATATATAGGCGAGATATCAAAAATCTGAAACAAACTCGTGCTGCTTACGATAATAGAGAACCTGCATATCAAGAAATTGAGTCTCTATCTCTTTTAGTTGCTGAGATCTAGGTGTTCATACAGACAGACGAACAGACAGACAGACAGACGGACATCGCTATATCGACTCGTCTTGTCGTCCTGATCAAGAATATATACTTAGTGGGGTCTACCACGCTTTCTTCCTGTTTCACACAGCTGTCATTTGCACTAAATTAATAGACCCTTTTACTTTTTTAAAGTACAGGGTCTAATAGAATAAAATAAAATAGGCCCAGCATTTGCTGCATGGATGAGGGAAAACCCAGAAAAACCCTATCAAGCCGGAATCAGTGTTTAAGTGATTAGTCTGTGGTACTAAATACGTTGTATTAGAAAATTTAAATAGAAGATTTAATGGTGGAAGTGTGAGACTCCGAATCAAATACAGAGAATAGTTTGTATTACAAAAGTTTAAAGCCAATGGAGTAAAATAACGGGTAGGACGCTGCGGTAAGGATAAACTAATTCGGCCCAATAAAGTGGGTGAATCAATATCCCCACGCAGCAACCTAACCACAAATACAACATTCAACATGGTACGGCGATTAGTGGCGAGGCAAGATTAATTAAGAGAAGTCTACTACAATAGGGAAGTAAATCAATACCCGAAACCGAGATTCAATTCTATCCTGATGTTCAGAATATTGTGCCGACCAAACACAAGATCCGTATTCCAGAATAGGTCGTACAAGAGATGTATAGAATGGTTTAGTGGTGTAGGGGTCATCAAATTCCTTGGACCACCGTTTGATGAATCCAAGGACACGAAGAGCCTTAATGATTGTAAACGTGATTTGTTTATCAAATTTTAGTTTACGATCGAGGAGTAAACCTAAATCATTTACTTCCTCAATTCTGGAAAGAGTCGTCCGGTCGATCATGTAAATAAAATGTTTGTCCTGGCCCCTAGAAAATGACATAACTTTACACTTCGAGCAGTTTAAGTAGAGCTAATTGGTCTTACTACAAGATACCAAATTTGGATGGGGCAGATCAGTCGGATGGGCACGACTGTATAATACCCTCTAACCTATATTATATTGTGAGAAGCCATTTCTCACAACATAATATATAAATATATAAATGTTGAATTAATATATTAATATAAAAAGATAAAGACATAAATAAATAAATATAGTTATAATTACAGAGAAATGCACATAAAGACATGATCATAACTGTACAAGAATAAACAGAGAGAATCGCTGCTGCTAAGCGAACATAAAAGAATCGCTGTTGGTAAGCGAATATAACGGTACCGTTGCTGCTAAGCAAAAGTAAATCTCGCTGTTGCTATGCGGAGAAATTAACCGCTGCTGCTAAGAATGGAAAGTTACCAGCAGCCGACAACGCCAAGCGGGGCCTTACCGAAGTTTCGAGAGAACGGAACGATGGAAATGGAACGGGGCGTAAAGGCCAACGACGCGAGCGGGGCCTGCTGATCGTGCAGGAACACTGGAATCGGAACAGCGGGCAACGACACGAAGATGCCAAGCGGGGTCTGCCAACGGCCTATAAAAGGAGCTGCAGCGCCCAAGGGAGACGAGTAGTAAAACAGCGGCTAAGATGTAAAGTTAAGTGAAAACGGAGCTACGAGCGAGTGCGTGAACGGAGAAAGTCTTAAGTATAAGCAGGAAAGTTAAAGTTCAGCGGGTTTGGCGAGAGCGAATGCAAGCTGACAAGTGCGAATTACCATCGATAAACTGTACGGAGCTTGGCGATTGCCCAGCGGGTCAGAATATCTTGGCAAGCCGTAAGATTTGTACAGCGTTTTCGTGCCAATACGGGCTGAAAGTTAGCTATATAGGGAAGCGCAGAATCAGCGAGTTTGGCGAGTCTGACGAGTCAACGAGTGAGTCTAAATAGCCGTACGTAGCTTGGCGATTTGCCCAGCGGGTCGGAGTATTTTGACGGGCCGTGAGACGGGTCAACGAACGGGCCAATACGGGTTGAAGAAGCGAACGTAGCAGCGAAAGGAGATAAGAAACACTAGAGCGAAAACGAGCAACATTGTTAAAATAGCTAAAAACGAGAACAAACATTGTTAAACGGGAAGAATAACTAATACAAGTACAAACAAAGATCGTGAAACAAATAAACGAGCCTAGATCAATGCAAATACAATTGTAAAACAAAGGAAAGGAGCAAAATAAATACAAAGATTCGAGTGTTAACAGAAATTGATCGAGTGTTCTTATTTATTAGCGCAAGTGCTTCAAATTATAAATTTGTTGTACGAGATCATCCAGCTGAAATTAGCCAAGGCATAAATCGGCCAAAATAAAGGTTCGTTACAATATACATATATAATTTTTATAAAACTGTCAAACAAAACGTAGCAGCGATTATTCTTCTTTCTTTTTTTGTGTGCGCCTTAACGCCTGCACTGCCAGAGGGTGAGCAAGGCAATGTTTGCCATATTGTTTCGTCAATATCTCCTGTGTTTATTAACCGATTTTAATGCGCTTTTCAGGGTAGTTAAATATAATAGAAGAGAGTATATATATTAAATAAATATGTTTCAAATTACACTTGTTATTCGGTTTTTGCTGATTAGGGCGTAAATGGGGCGTGGCATCATTTGAAACAAATTTCATTTGCTTATTATATAGACCTACCAATTACTGAAAACATAATTTACATAAATATATTAGTGTCTCTAGAATTGAAGAAAGTATTTTAATGTTTATTGTGCGCGGAAGGGAAGTTTGAAATAAACTTGATCTGCGTATAGTGTACACCTTTCAAAAATGACCAAAACGGCTTTTCTAGTTTTTATACTTTCCGAGATCTACGCACTCATCCAGACGGACAGACAGACAGACAGACATGGCTATATCGATTTAGCTCGTCTCCCTGATCAAGAATATATATAGCTTGTGGGGTCTGCCACGCCTTATTCTGCCTGTTACTTACATTCGCACAAAGTTATTAACCCTGTTTTCCCATTTTTAGACCCTTTACTTTAAAAAGGGTCTATTAGTTTAGTGCAAAGAGGAAATGTGTGTAACACCCAGAAGGAGGCGTAGCAGACCCCACAAAGTATATATATTCTTGATCAGGACGACAAGACGAGTCGATATAGCCATGTCCGTCTGTCCGTCTGTCTGTCTGTCCGTTTGTCCGTTTGTCTGTCTGTCTGTCTGTCCGTCTGTCTGTCTGTATGAACACCTAGATCTCAGCAACTGTAAGAGCTAGAGACACCATATTCGGAATTCAGATTTTCCTAATCAGTAAGCCGCACAAGTTTGTTTTAGATTTTGGATACCTCCCCCCCTTCCACCACAAACCTCAAAAAGCTACTGCAGCCACAGTTTTAAAGCTATTGATTTGTAATTTGGTATTGAACTAGTTTATGATATTATCTATCGACGCTGTGAATTTTGTTTCGATCGGATAAGAAACAGCAAACATATGTCACAGACAATTTGCCGCACTAGGCAGAGGGGGGTGGTGTGCCTTGCATACGCGGGTAGCTTAGTGTGTGTGCGTCTGATTGTGTTTGTATGTACATATACTCAAAGTAAAGGGTCTCCTACTGTCGGTTACGTCCGACTGTAGCCTCCGTCCCACTGATTTGCCCCGTCCCTATATTTCAATATGCACAGGTTTTAAAAAGATATCAAGTCGGCTTGTAATGATGACTGCTTGGTGATCTCATCATACGTTAGTCACAGCTTAACATCGTCGGCGTACATTAGTATAGAAGAGTTAGATAGCACTAAAGAAAGATCGTTAATAAACAGGTTAAAAAGCCAGGGTCCAAGATGGCTACCTTGAGGAATTCCAGAAGTTACACTCACTGGTTTAGATACAGAAAAGTTGAAAATAACTCTCTGAGTTCTATTGTTTAGATATTCAGAGATCCAGGCTAAGAGATTAGTAGGGAAACCGATAAGATTTAATTTGTAAAGTAAAAGAGAGTGATAAACAGAGTCAAAGGCCTTACTGAAGTCAGTGTAAATGACATCAGTCTGCATTTTTCGTTGGAATCCTTCAATTACAATGGATGTAAATTCAAGTAGGTTAGTGGTGGTAGATCTACGTTTCACAAATCCATGCTGGGAAGGTGAAATAATAGAACACAAAAATGTTGCAATGAGAAGTAACTATACTTTCAAAGGCCTTGGAAATCGCAGACAATTTGGAAATACCCCTATAATTTTTGACATCGGACTTAGAGCTCTGTTTATGGATGATGGATATTATGAATGATTACTTCCAGGACCAAAAATGCAGTTAAACCTATGTTGTTGATAAGGATAATGCATAGAAACAGTATTAGAAGAAAAGTAAGTAGTTTGGAAAAACTCGGCAAACAGATCGGCTGAGGCCTGATCAGTGTTTGCTTCTGTATTTCCAAAGTAGACTGAAGAAGGTAGAGAAGACGATTTTCGCTTGGAATTGACAAAGTTGTAGAACTGCCGTGGATCACTTGCAAATCGTACCTTACAGCGGTGCAGATACGCATGGTAGCAATGCGAATTCATACTCTGAAAATTGGGCCTAGCTATAGCATATCGAGAAAAGTCAGATGGCTTGCCTGATTCCTTGTACCTTTTACATTACCTAGACTTCGCATTTTTTAAGCCCGTTAGCTCCCGTGTAAACCAAGGAAGTCTAGCTGACCAGGCCTGAGTTACCACCAGAACGCAGGAATCCAAAAGACAATTCAATTCGGGCAAGCCCGACTGTCTTATACCCTGTACCAAAGATCAGCCTTGCTAATACAGTATTCTATTTAAAATATATTTTAAATCTATTTCAATTTATATTCCGAATACCAACTTTCTATGTTGAATACAAATATTTTATTTATATTATTTCGCCGCTCGAATCCGCTAACGATTAATCAATATAATCGATACCCAGGGAACACCACTAGGAGGGCAATGGTATATCGGGATATTATAATATGTAGCATAGCCTACTACTACTTACATATACATCAAAATTCAATTTACAAAAAAAAAATCTTAAATTAATCATAATTCTTTTAATAGTGGACCAATATAATTGAAATTTGCAAAATTGGTAGATATTAATCATCTCCACAGTTCGTAGAAGAAAGAATTTATTTAGATAGATTTATATGTCTTAACCCTTTCGACCCCGCATTTTTCTCCGTAGAGTGAAACATTTTTTTTGATACCAATCTAATTGTGTTAATTTTGTAAGATTTTAGCAAAAAAAATTAAGTTGCCACGCCCATTGGTATGGGCGCTAGCGAAAGTTGCTTGTGAGCAACGTTGGGCCATGGTGGTATAGCAATGGCCATAGAAATAGCATACTTAAAGTGTGTGCTTTTCCGATCATAACTCGCTTGGTATACATCCGATTGTAATCATTTTGGTCTTAAATGATTAGTCCAATATCCCACATGAATCACAAGAATTATTTGTACCATTATCTTTATCCGTTTTCGAGTTTTGCCTATTTTAAGTTCAAGAGGGCTTATTTTGGCTTGACCTACTTGATATTGAGGGAGCTGATTTCAATTTTCGAATTGTTTTCGCTTAAATATTAGTTACATTAGTTAAGTATATTATAAAATTAATAAATAATGCTAAAATGGGTAGTAGACGGCGTTGCCCGGTTGCAAAAAAGAGTCTTATGCAGAATATAAGCTAATACAGAGAAAATCGTGTTAAAAAGGCTGTTATAATGAACTTTTCCGAGAATTTTGTACACAACTAACTTTATTTAGTAACAGCAACTAATATATATTCATTTGAAAAAATAAAACAACAGCCAAAGCAAAAATAAATGATCCCAAAATCGATGGACCAATTGCACGTATGAGCGACGCTGATCCTTTTGCCTCGTTCTGAAGGATTACGCAGGAATTTTAACAAAAATGTGGTACTAATATATTTATAATACCTCTCTGAATAAGCCCCAATAAAGTTTTGGTCAATAGAAAAGTTAGCCGAAGAATCCGAGATCTGGCAAATCTAAACTTTGCATTGAGCAGGTGCTTTGCATCAAAATACAAGAAATTGTACCTCAAAACTCTTTCGTTTTATTTTTTAAGATGAATAAAAATTAGTTGCTGTTACTAAATTAAGTTAGTTCTATACTGAATTCTTGAAAAATTTAAGTAAAATAGCAATTGCAGGTCGATTTTCCTTGTATTTGCTTATATTCTACATAAGACTCTTTTTCGCAACCTGGCAACGCCGTTCACTACCCATTTTAGCATTATTTATTAATTTTATAATATACTTAACTAATGTAACCAATATTTAAGCGAAAACAATTCGAAAATTGAAACCATCTTCCTTAATTATGAATAACAATCGAGCTACGTTTAAAATAAGTTATATTTTGGTAGTGTGTTATTTGTATGGGTACGGGTGTGCACTTATTACCACTACGGCCCAAGGTTGCCAACAAGCAACTTTACAACTTTGAAAATAATTTTCTTTCTTATTAAACAAAATTATGTTATTTTAAGTTTGCCACTGGTTAGTTCAACATTAGTTTAAGTGCTCTTAATTTTATTTTTTCAATTTAGTCAATATATTATATTAGTAAATTACTAATTTCGGCTCATCCACTGAATTTGAAAATCAAATTTTAAGCGAGGCGCGTTCAGTCTTTTCACTATAACTTCGACAAATGATCTTCGAATTTGATAATTTTTGCTCAATTCGAGAAAGGAAACATATAGGTACTGTTATTACAGATTTAAACAAAGGGAGAACACGCCATTAATCGCTAAAGTGGTGAAGTTGCTCACAGGCAACGTTGGGGTCGAAAGGGTTAAATTTGTAAATGTATTATATTTATGGCCATTGTTCGCGGTAGGGGCATGGCATCCAAAAATTTAAATAAACTTGTTCTGCGTATGGTATACACTTTTCAAAAATGACCAAAACGGCTGCTTTAGCTCTTATAGTTGCTGAGATCGACGCGTTCATACAGACGGACAGACGGACAGACGGACAGACAGACAGACAGGGCTAAATCAACTCGGCTCGTCCTCCTGATCAAGAATATATATACTTAGTGGGGTCTACCACGCCTCCTTCTGCCTGTTACATACATTCTGACAAAGTTAATAACCCTGTATTTCCCATTTTTCAATGGGTACAGGGTATAAAAACGACCATTACAATTACGAACAGGATTAACTTGTGAAAGGTTAAGTTCTAAATTTAAGTTCAATTAGCTCGTGCTAACGAGAAGGGGACAGCACATCACATTCAAAAGTCCAGTCAACCCCCGGCAAGTTGAAATCGCCCAGTACAACAAGGTAGTCCTTGTCAGCTGCAAGACAGTAAATAGATTGAATTGCAGTTAGGTGGTTAATATAAATAGAAATGTCGGAGTTAGGAGGTATATAGGAGGAAGTAATATAGACAGAGCAATTTGGAAGGGAGATTTTAACACATACAAATTCAATGGTTAAAGATGGAGTTGAGGTAATTATCTCCGACGACAGGTCAGAGTCGAGGGTTATAAGAACCCCACCACCCATTCTTGTAGTGCGAGCACATCCCCCTTCCCCCGTATTAACGGGTAAAGTAATTGGATGCCGATTAATGAATGAGGCATATCTTCGCTGTTTCGCTTCGATTGTAATGAAACTTACAGCAATGATGGAGAATGCTAAAGACTACGCACCTGCCACATTACAAGTAGCTCTAATATTGCGGCTGCTTTCGTGCTAAAAGTGTTTGAAAACTATGAAATAGGTGCGGTTTTTTGCGATTTGCGGAAGGGGGAAAGGTATCCAAAATCTATACCAAACTCATACTGCTTACTGAATAAGAGAACATAAATCCCGAATATGGTGTCTCTAGCTCTTATAGTTGCAGTTCATACAGACGGACAGATGGACAGACAGACGGACGGACGGACATGGCTATATCGACTCGTATTGTCGTCCTGATCAAGAATATATGTACTGTCACGCCTCCTTCTGGGTGTTACACACATTTCCTCTCTGCACTAAGTTAATAGACCCTTTTTATACCCTGTGCCCATTTGACAAATGGGAAAACAGGGTTAATAACTTTGTCAGAATGTATGTAAAAGGCAGAAGGAGGCGTGGCAGACCCCAAAAAGTATATATATTCTTGATCAGGGAGACAAGCTGAGTCGATATAGCCATGTCCGTCTGTCTGTCCGTCTGTCCGTTTGTCTGAACGCGTCGATTTCGGAAACTACAAAAGCTAGAGATGCCGTTTTGGTTGCTATAGGTAGGTGTATTCAATACGCAGATCAAGTTTATTTCAAATCGTTGATGCCACGCCCCCTTGACGCCCAAAAATCAATAAAACTCACATAACCTCGAATTTTTAACACAAAAAGTTGAATAACAAGCGCATTGAAATCGGTTAAGAATCCCAGGAGATATAAGCTTCACAATAGTTGAACTTAAAAGTTCAAAAACAATCGTAAAATTGAACATAAAATGTTGTTATTTGGTATTTATATTCTCTTTTATTATATTTAACTATTCTGAAAAGCGCATTAAAATCGGCTAATAAACAAAGTAGATATAAGCTACGCAATTGCCAGCGCAGCCCAGCAACGCAGCAGCAGCACCGCAGCGCAGCTGGCGCACGTAATAAGGGAAGAAGAAGTACTGCTGATACGCTTAGTGTGACAGTTTTATAAAATTGTATATAAAATAAAAGGCACAGGGTATTCTACAGTCGGGCCCGTCCGACTGATCTGCTCTGTCCAAATTTTTTCTTGTTCAAAGTAAGGGTCTAAACAATGCGCAGAGATTGAAAGGAGAGGTATTTAGGATGAATCGGCATTACGGGATTTATTGTTATCACGTCTAATGAATATGTTTAATGCAGCTTGCTCTTATAATTTTGACAACTTGTGAAATATTTATGGGAAAGTAAAATAATTACTATAATCAATTGAAAGTCAAAGTAAAAAATGTATACACTTATTTTATTTCACTGTCAGTTGTTAGCATTGCACTATGGGCAAAAAATCAATAATTTTGGCATTAATTCTATTAATAAAGCTAGAGCTCTATAAATTTGCAGGAATGTTTGTTAGCTTGAAGTACAATTTCAAATAAAAAATCTAGACTTTTGGACCACGCCTTCTTACAGCCCTCATGCTAAAAGAATTTTATTTACTTCGTATTTAATATTGTAAAATTAACTGAATGTGGAAAATTTGGGCTCGACGTCGAGCAATGGGAGATTTTTAATGGAAAAATTATGGCAGTGGTCAGATAGTACTATTTCGAAAATTATTTACATTTTTATTGCATTACATATTGACAGGTATACAATACATAAATCTTATGTTGATTTCGAATTTTTGGTGCCACGCCCCCTCCGCCTTCAAATAGATAAAAATAACTTCCATAGTTTAAAACATAGACGCTTATAATTTTGCATATACATAGCTTTCAATCATATATGTATTTGCGTTTGCAATTTTGTATATTTATGAGTGTATTCATATTATATTGCTGGTAGAGGCCGACTTTTGATATTTTACAGCTAGTCTCCCCCGACCAATCCAATGCGTCCTTATTGAACTCAACAATGTTACTAAGATTCAAAATAGAGGTATATTCAAAGCTATTTCCATTATAAAATCTTGTTAACGGTTGTTGTTGCTGCATACATGCTGCAACGTCGAATGACAAAACACGTACACACCTACAACATGGAGTTTTACCGTTAACGAAGCAAAAATGGGCAAAAAATGTTAATATATTTTGAAAGAGAATAGTTTGTTCAACAACATACAGTATTCAATTTATCTCGCAATCTCTCGTCTCGAAAGTAACAATCCACAGAAAGCATTAATAAGATTGTTAGTTAAGACCTAAAAACATAGCAACAACACATTGAATAATTGAACAATAAAACACATATACTAAACATTCCATGCCAGCAATTCATTGTACATACCTTCAACTTTCATTTTCAGGTTAAGACTCTTTTGTTTTGTCTACACTTTTTACACTTTCTTTGAAGATGCAACGATATTTCAATCTATCGACTTAAATAAAAATAAAATGCTAAAAAAAAACAAAAAAAAATTCTTTAAAAATTATTTTTGTACACTTACAAGTAGTGTAATTAACAAATAAATATAGTTTTTATAATACGGAACAACTTATTTTATGTAAATATGCAAAATTTATTGATATTTTGCCCACAGTGTATTGTATGTGTGCCAATCATAAGCCGTTCTTTCAAAATACGTAGTGCAACAGACGGACACGTGATTTTGAACACGGACACGTGATTTTGAAAGCTAATTCCCGAACGGGCAGACAGTTAAAAAGTTTCGTATCGAACTGGACATAATATAAACGACGTGCCGTTTGGCTATTGGCTGAGCTCATTTCAGTAGGTCAAGCAGTTCAACGTTTGAGTGGTGGTCACACGCAATACTACGGACAAATTGCGTCACTCGGACACGTGAAATTCTCGCCTAAGTAATTCAAAATTAAACTAAATTATTGAACGATTCACAAATCAGTAGCGCTAACTAATTAGACTTACATGAATGAATGAAATCGCCAACTGATAAGGCAAACACTAGCGCACACATACTAATAATGGAGAAGAGAAACTGAAAAAGTGCGATTGCGAGAGGGCACGGGAGAAACTGCGAATGGACTATCAATTTGAGAGAACGTGCCAAGCTTCGAGCGAATAGTGAATTCGATCCCGTCACAATATGCTTAACATACTTAATTTATAGACAGGCAGAAAGTGCTTGGCATTGAGACAAGCGCATGAGTGTGAAATTAACCCCTTGTCTAACAAGACGTATTAACTACAATATAACTTTTGACACTTGCCAAAGTATGAAACAAACAATATTAAATTGAAATAAAAAACTGAATTACTTTTTATACCCTCTATCCATTTAAAATAAGTAAAAACTGGGTTAATAACTTTGGGGGAATGTATGTAACAGGCAGTAGTTGGCGTGGCTGACCCCACAAAGTGTATATATTATTGATCAGTATGGCATGTTGAGTCAACATCGGTGTGTCCGTTTGTCCGTCTGTTTGAACGCGTCTATCTCACCAACTATAAAAGCTAAAATTTTTGTCATTTTTGGTAGGTGTATACCATACGCAGATCAAGTATATTTTAAATGGATTAAACGTCCCTGCAGCCCACAATGAACATTCAAGAAATACTTTAACCAATAAAATAGATTCAAAATTATTTACATAAATAATAACAATAAATAAAAATAAATAGAATACATAAATATATTGTATGGAAAAAATTGTGTTTTAAGAAATATTTAAAATGTAGGGTACAGGGTAATCTACAGTCCGACTGATCTACCCTGCCCCTTCTTGTTCGTTCATCGGTTCACTAACAAATTGATTTCAACCTGTTCTAATTTAGTATTTTCTGTAATAACTAATACATTTTCGTATTGTATTGCAAAAAAAGGATTTTAAATGCACGTCTAGCTCTCTCTTTTAGTTTGGACAACCCTAATTAATATTTGCGTTGATAACCCCAAACCAGACAGCAAATACCTTGGGTTTTGGTGTTGGTCTATCTTTTGTTTTTTCAATTCAGATCACGTTTGAACTGCAGTTGCTTCTGCTGGTTTTGTCATCTAGTTAATGGTCTAATAATTCGATTACCAGGTGACTGTGGGTCTATGCGACGTATGAGTAATATCACGAGAGTAACCATCTACAAGTTGTCAAGTGAAAGTCTATAGTATCTGCCCCCAGTAGCGCCTGCTTCTGATAAATCTGCGTACAAAAACGTGTTAATTGGCAAATAAATAAAATGCATGACAGCAGGAAAGTCGTGTTATTGATATGGATTTATAAATAGTATGTACATACGTATATAGAGGGTGATTTTTTTAGCTTATTATCTTTTTGGCAACACTGGTTTAAACAGCTCACGCACGTTTCGTGTTTTGTTTCACTTTCAAACATCTTCGGTTTGGTCTATAATTTAACCATGAATCGTCTTACAAACGAAAAAGGCTTGCAAATTATTGAATTTTAATATCAAAATGCGTACTCTGTTTAGAAAGTTTGGGCTGGTCCAAACATTGGACCGGACTTCTTCAAAGATGATGCGAATCGTAACGTAACTGTGAATGGTGAACATCTAGATCGTGCGATTTAACGCCTTTCGATTTTTCAAATGGGCACAGTGTATAAAAACACGAGGTTGTGTGAGTTTTTTTTGGTTTTTGGGCGTAAAGTGGGCGTGGCATCCAATTTTCAAAACAAACTTGATCTGCGTAAGATAAATACTAGAGACCTGCATGAATGCATTCAAAAGGCAAAATGAATCATTCTATTTAAAACTGAGTACACCTATTTTACTGTACAGCTTTTTTGAGTATGAGTGAGAACTGTCATACTTCAATGTTGTACAGTAGAAAATGAGTACACTAAAATATGGGTGCAGTAACAAATGAGTACAGGTGTACAATATATGAGTACACCTACTGTACAGTATTAGAGCTGTCAAATCAAACCTACTCTGTTTTTAATTAAATAGAGAGAGAGAGCGAGAGAGAGTGTAGGTAAAATTATCATTTATTTATTTATTTACAAATAATTTATTTAAACATTCTGTACAAATTTACATATTAAATTATTAAATTATTATTAAATACCTACAAATAGCAACCAAAACGGCAGCTCTAGCTTTTGTTGTTTCCAAAATTTCAGTCTTCGTACAGATGGACAACGGACTCGTCTCCCTGATCAAGAATATATATACTTTCTAGTAGACATTTACGCCGGCAGCGGCGGCGGCGAAGTTTTTAGAACGAATCGGCGCGACGGCGGCGCCAACGAAGCTTGCAAATTCGTGGGCGGGCTTAAATATATAATATATATACATTTAATTGAAATTTTGGAAACAACAAAAGCTAAAGCAGCCGGTAGGTGTATTCAATACGCAGATCAAGTTTAAGTTAAAATCTTAAATCCCACGCCCCCTTTACGCCTAATATCAATAAAACCCACATAACCTCGTAGTTTAGAACATAAAAGAATATACACTCTCCTCTATTATATGGAGAGTATACTCAAAAGCGCATTGGAATCGATTGATAAACTCAAAAGATATAAGTTACGAACTATTGTTTGGCGCAGCCGTTAAATCAATGCACTATATAGTGAGTAAGCACGCAGCGCGAGCTGTGGTACAGGGTATAATACAGTCGGATCTTTTACTTTTTTAAAGTAAAGGGTCTAATAAAGTTTGATTCAAGATAGAAAAGGTTTAAATCAATCCGGAATATTCCTAACTATCCAAATCTTACTTAAAATCAAGCCATTCTGGATTACATGATTGAATTAAGTAAGTTCTTACTCAGATCAAGTAATTTCTGGATAACACGACTTTTGACCCATTCTGGATTGAATCAAGTAAGAATGCACAGTGGATCCGCTTGTATGGAGCCGCGGCCATAAATACTTCTGGTAGAGATATCGTTATGAAATTTTCACCAAAAATCTAAAAAAATAATCTAAATATATTATAAGAAAATTGGCAACATCGGCTGACTATATCCTATAGCTCCCATAGAACCCTATAACACGCAAACTCGAAATAATGGTCGTCCGAAGTTGAGATTTTGTTTGGAAGTAAATATGGTTTACAAAAGCTAAACTTTAAAATTGCATCTCAAAATATTAATAAGAACGCTTGCCAGGTGAAAAAAACTTTTGACTGCGAATGCGTTGCTTGCATGTGTTGATCAATTAAAAGGAAAACTGCCGAATATTTTTATATTTTATTATTTTTTTTTGTAGTATTATTAAAAACAAATTGAAATTTTAATTTATAAAGAAATATTTTTGCAAAAACACAAACCACAAAAGACGAAGACAAAGCAACAGCACAACACTACAATTGGCAAAGAGTCAGCTTTGACTGTGTTAGTATATTGACTAGTAAGCACACATCTGAAAATTTCCGCAGCTAATTTTATAACATTTAACAAGTTAAAAGTCAGACAAACAAAATGACATACAAACCATTTTCCGCTTTTACTAGCAACATAACTAAAACTTTAACTAAACATAAAATAGACATTCAAAAAATACACAAAAAAGGGTTTTTCGACAAAATTAGTTTAATGAAAAAACTTAAACAGGAAAGTTAATTATTCATAACTCGATTTAAAGTAAATTCCTTCAATTTCAAAATGCATTTTAAATAATAAAATACGGAGCACTGTACCCAACGTGTGATCACTTTAAAGAGCGACTTGATAAGAGAAAAAACGTTCTGAGCGCAGTTGCGTTGCAAAATTGAGCACTTGTTTATGTTTGCAATGCTATTTTTTGAAAGTACCGTTAGATTTTCAGAAAAATCCGGTATGCCATTGAGAAGCTTGGACTTTTAAGAGACAACTTGTTTACATTTTGTTTAAATCCTACGACATCAATTTTTTGATTTTTGGCCTCTGACGGATCCACTGT